>JAPYZH010000233.1:0-171292 GCA_030523085.1 Meteorus colon | reverse complement strand
GCATGAAGATGAAAAAAAAAAAGGTGGAGGCGGACGGTACGAAACGGTGCGGGAACGCACGTGCGGGTCACGTGCCGAGGCACGCGTTTGCGTTTTACGTTTATACATAACATCGTCGACCACCTTTGCTCTGTGTATTCATGTTTTGTTTGTTCATTACAATTTAATGTTAAATAAGCAAAATAATATAATTATGTTGATGTTAAAATTTTGCTGATTTTTTATTTGTGCTTTTGAAGGGTAAAATTTGATTTATTATTCGTTTATTATTCATTTTTATTTAATTTAAAGTTCAAAGAAGGGCGAGGAAATGATTTTTGGATTGAAAAAAAGTTTTAATTTTCGGGTGTTTGGTTAATTTGTTTGATGATGGAATGTAGTTATTGAGTGGGAATGAGAAACAATGATGTGATTATGTGGTTGTGAGTATAGAAAGAGAATTAAGGTAGTGGGGGAAAAGGTTGAGGGAAAAATTAGGGACCTGGTGCTGGTGCGGATTTTCCCCAATGGCAGGTCAAGACCTTGACTTTCCCTCGATTAGGTCAAAAAGTTTCTACAAAAACGAATTTATCTTAATTTTGTATTTTTACGACTGGTGTTTGATTTTTTTCTTCCATCTGTTGAATATTTTTTTTTTCTTCAAGTCTTCATGGGGATGAATTCTTCGTTATTGATTGATGTAACTGAAAAATAACGTACGATAATTCTTTAGTTAACTAATTGAAGATTGATGGATTTGAATTATTTAATGATATTTCAGAAGTCAATATTTTTCTTACCTGAAATTCAATTAATTAACCTAATTGAAAGTTCATTTTTTATCTTTCATTAGATTCTCACAAATATATTATTGTTTCACATTGATATACTTCAATTCTTCCATTTCTCAAATTTTAGTACCAAAAAAAAAGCTGGTCTGAATTCATGTGAAATATTTTTTTTCAGGTTAAAATTTCCAGTTTTATAAATACAAAAATATCAATTTATATTTTATTTTCAAACTCTTGTTTCCATGAATTAATTAACAATTGCACTATAGTTGGTGTAATTATTATGATTGGAAAAAGAATTTTATAAATAATATAATTGTGTATTAAATAAAAAAATATGGATAAAGTTTGATAATTTTAAATAGAGAACCACTGTTTGGGTCCGTAGGCCCTGATGCCCTACGCCAGTGTCCTCCGTTGGGCCCCTTCTAGTGTAACACGAAGGGGGGCACCGCCAACGACAGCTGCTACAGCACCGCCGCCACCACCACCGTCATTGTCGTAATCTTTCTCTCTCTCTTTTCTTTCCCCTCGAGCGTTCGTATTTTTTCCCCACTTGCACTACACTCTCCATCTACCGCTTTTTACCTCGTCTCTACGTCTCGTTTCGTCGTCACTGCTCCCACTTTGGGCCACTAACTCTTGTTGTCTGGTGAGTCGGGGTCCTTTCTCCCCACCAAACATCCATTGGTCGCGTGGCAGCGCCGACAGCAGCAGCAGCAGCAGCGAAATACACGTACGCGCGTTCCGTTTACTCCCGAACGGTGCAACGGACGATCTTTCTTTTATACATATATATAAATTTCTTCTTTTTCTTTTTTTCCTCCGCTTCTCATTCTTACTCTGTCCCTCCATTTTATACCTTGATGCTGCTGCCGCGCGTCTCTTCGACTCGTTTTGCTTCTCTTTTTTCCTCCGTGGTGCTCACACATGAAAATCTCTTGTAATATTTTTTTTAAATATTCAAACAAATATTTTTCATCATTTCTTATGATTAATTAGTCGATGTTGATAAATTAGAATTTGATGCATTGGTGAAGGATTTATTTATTTTTTTCTATATTGTGAAAATTATAATAATTGAATTCTTATTTAATGAATTATAAATTTTATGTTAAAAGTGTAATTTTACAGAAAAATTTATTCTATATTTCAATTCATACAATCTTTCAACTAAATCATAAATAATTATAAATAAATTCTATATCGAAAATATTATTATAAACCTTGAAAACAAAAATATTTCTTTGTCAATTCAGAAAATTCACATTCATTTTTCATTTTCTAATTTTATTTTACTGAAACAAAAAATATAAACTCCAACAAAATTTTCTACAAATTAATGAGATATTAATACACTCAAATGATGAAATAAAAAAAAAATTTTGTTGTTCCCTAAAAGATTACAAGAGGATTAAAAATATTGGCAAAGGTATCAGCTATTGTACATCTTCTCTTTTTCACTCTTTCACTCAATTCATTTTTTTTTTTCTTTTCTTTCTGTTTCTTTTTTCTTTCCTTTTTTTTTCGAGGCCCCATCTCGCGCGTCCCACCACTGGTTACCTGGTCGCGTGGCAATCGGGTTCCACTCTCTTCCTCCCTCTTTTCACCTTTCAATATATATATATATATATATATATATACTCGTTTGCATTGGACTCACTACCGAACGGTGTATCCGGATCTCATTCTTTCTCTTTTACTCTTATTCACCTATTCTTCCCTCTCCACTTTCTTTCTTACCACCACTGTTCTCGAAAGAGTGCATCGCCACTAGGGTGTATTTGCCACACGTTTATTCCTGTATATAAAAAGGTACATTGGGGGCCCCATGAAAGTATTGGGGACTCCAAAAATGGCCATACAAAAATCGAATTGAAAGTTTTCTCGTATATAAATCGAGTCCACTCTCTCATCCTGTGTATTGTGAAATGTCAAATATAATTAAATGTCCAATACACTTGTGATTAACTTATTAAAGGGATACAAAACAAAATGATGAAAAAGAAGAAAAAAAAATAAAGAAAACGAAATCTTCTTTCTCAATTAACCGGAAGTACCTTCCCATTTTTTTTTTTTTTTAATAATAAGATTTATCATGATCGAACTGTAGAGAGTTTGAAAATTAAAATATTAATACACTAAATTATTTCATTATTATCTTTTGTTATAATTTCAAATTAACCACACGATGCAACAATCTGTGAGGGTCTTCTTCAATATCCTCCCTCTTCCGCCCTCAACTTCATTCCTCCCTTCGTGTGTATATATATATATATAATTATCACGATCAATCGAATGGCCGGATATACAACACTGCCCTATCCATTTTATTTTTGAGTATATATATATATATATTTTTTTTTTCAATAAAAGAATACACAGACACACTCATCTTTCTGTATAAAAATGCAAGCTGCAAGCCTTACAAATTTTTTGACCGCGGTCGTTCATCCTCGATTATAAAAGGGTCTACATTGGAGCCCCTTCATTTTTTTTTTGCCACCCTCCTCTGTATATATATTCTCCATTATTTTCTTTATATTTATTCGTGCAATAGTTGAAGGGAAAGATGAAGGAAAAAAAAAAATGGTCTATGGATATATTCGACTGGTTTGATATGTGTAGAGTTGAGCACCAATGGCTACCTGAGCCCTTCTCAACTCATTTTTTCGTCTCTCGAGTTCTGGGTTCACTCTCAACGTTGCAACCGTTTTCCCCTTGCCCTTCAACCCCTCTGCTTGTATATTGGGGTTGCTGGGGTCCTCTGACAGGGCAAAGGCACCTAAGCGAAATTTATATATAGTTTTTTTCTCTCTCGTTTGCTTCTGATGCTTTGTATATGTATGTATGTATGTGTGTGTGTTTTTTTTTCTTCCTTCTATTTTTATTCTTCGTTCATCTCTTCGTGGGGTTTTTTTTTTTTCGCTCTTCGTCTTCCTTTCTGCCACGACCCCCTTCTCGATTTTTATTTTACCTGCGAAACCCTTTTATCGTCGCGTGGCACGACCACACGAGGTTATATGTGGGTATTATACAAGTTCAAACTTGTTGGGGTATGAATTGATAATGTGTTTGTGTGTATCATTTGACCAGGATATGATATCGATATTATATTTCGCAATTAATTTATTTTTAATTTCAGAAAAACAAAAATTGTAATAAGAGGAATTATTGTGTGATTGTAATTTTGTTATTTATTTATTTAGTTTAATTTTTTCTGTCTTTTTTGCAGGTTGTATATATGGAATTTATGTATGTTCATGATTGTATTGGAAAGTGTACTGTGAGCATGTGGCAGGTGAAGCGTCTTTGGTTTGAAGGTTAACTGGATGCTACTTCACCTGTGTGTTATTTAACTGGTTGTGAAAAAAATTCAAGAGAGTGATAAAAATATTTTTAATCTCAATAATTATTTTTGTATTGATAATACGTGATTGTATTTGATGTAAAGAATTTGTGTTTTTTTTTTTTTGGAGGAAAAGGTCGAAGACCAGACGCTATTTAATACTTGAAAAATTAATTAACACTACAATGAGCATTGATGAATATTTTTTTTTAAATGAAAAAAATTTTTTTCACATCTTTGTGGGTGATGGTGTATTAAATTACTATGTTGGAAAAAATTGTTGGTGTTTTTTTTTTCTTAAATTTGCAGACATGTGGCGATCATGTGATGCAATATTCTCACACGGTGTGCAATGTTAATGCAGTGGAATAATTTGTTAAATTTGAAATTTTTTATGATGGAAATAGAGACGTTTTATTTTTTTATGGTTGAATAATTGAGTTAAAATATTTTGCATTGGAATGTTGACTATTTTAAGACATTAATTGTTGTAATATTCTAAATTTAAATTAGATAAATTTAATTGTAACCTTTAATTACTAATAAATTAAACTAAATTATTTTGAACATTAATTTTATATTGTAAATACAAAGTTTGAATTTGATCAATATGAAAATGTAAGAAGAATTAATTGAATGAATATGTGAATGTAATGAAGAAATGTAAATTGTCTAGACATAATTAGACAATATTCAATGTCATATGTAAACCCATTACTTAAGTTAGTATCAATATACACAGATGTATATATAAATTATGAGAGACAGTACGTCATAACGGGGCTTACCATAGTAATGTCCTGAGGATGACATGCTTGCAGTACCTCGGCATGTCCTTTGATGCATGATATTGTCGCGAGTCCATCCACGCTTCGGCGAATGTGTCACAGACAAGCTGAAACTGTTAGGATTCATAGTTATCTGAGCAAATTGTCGTTCTCTGCGATGGACGGGGCCCAGTACTGGACATCAGTCCTAACTCTACTTCACTCCTCTATATATTATCTATATGTATATATATATATATATATATATGTAGATTGGATATAATAATGTAATATACATGGAGGATAATGGTGTAATGGTGTCCTTTGATATACCTTGGTATTAATTCACAAACATGAGGATTTGACATTTATAAAGAAATATTTTTTTGTGTGTTAATGTTACGGTTTTTTCTCTTTGTGTTCTGTTGATGCATAGTCGCAATAAATCTTTTGTTTTATGTTTGTATATGTTTGGTGTTTATACACTACAGGAATATTTAGAGCTATTGGATATTGTGATATTAATATTGAATGAAGTCTCTCTTGGATTTTGATATAGTTGAGTTTAACGTGGGACTGATAGAGTGTGGTTATATTATGGTAGAGAAATGCGGATACTTATCGTGTATTCTACACGTTTCTCGTTCGCGTTTGTGCAAACAAAATAGTTTGGATGTGAGTGTGTGAATAAGTATTGACTTGGTTATCAAATGGAAATTCTTTTGATTTATCGTGATGTATTGCCAGTTTATGCTGACATAAATTTTTTAGTTTTTATGGATTGTGAGAATGTGAAAGAGAAGGGTGGATGTTGTTTTTTTTTTTATCATGTGATATTTTTTTGTTTTGAATTTGAGGTTAATAATATTGGAATTTTTTGTTTTAGAAAAACCGGGCTTCCAATCACCTTATGGCTCTACGATGGACAATGGAATGGTGAGTTTGATTTTTGAATATTCTTTTTATTCTTGGTGTTTTATTTTTGATGGGGTGGAAAAAAAATAATAATGAAAAATTGAGAGTTTTTAAAGATGAAGTTGTAAACGTTGTTGAGAATTTTTTGTATTTTTTTTTTAGTTTTATTATCATTTTTTTTTCTTTGGGCTTTCTTAGTTCATTTTTTTTTCTTCTTTTTCAAGTTGTATGAGAGTAACCCCTCGGTATAATCTTAGAAGTTTGACATGAACGATATTCTCACTGAGTGGCTCTCAATTTTCATCAAATTCTTTCTTCTGTGATGTATATTTTTCATGAGAAAAAGTGAGGTAGAAAATTATTATTATATGCACACTAACTATTTTATAAACAATTAATTAAATCGTGATATAATTTACTAGAAACAATTATGAAATAATAGATTGAAGTGAAGAAATTAATGAATTAAACACATCAACAATGAATTCAACTTATGAAATTTTAGGATAATTAAATGATAAAAAGAAGTGAAAATAATTTTTAAACTAGTTGAATAAATCAGTGATGAATTAAATTATGTACTGTAATCAATGATAAGTTTAGAATGAATAAAATAAATTTAGTAGACAATTGGAAATAATGGAAAGTGTGAAAAAAAAAAAATTTATAGATGAATTGAATAAGTTAATGAGAATTCAGTTGAAGTTGAAAGCCACTGACCGCAAACTTTAATATCACTTACGCCCTCCCAGCTCGCTCGTCATGTTCTTCTCACGTATATATATATTATATGTATATATATATGTAAATGTATACATATACATATACATTAGAGTATGTATAAAACAAAGCTGAAGAGAGTGTACATATAGCTAGTCTTGGTGAAGAGCGAGGATGAGGCAAACGAAAGGAGAGTAGAGGGATAAGAGGGAGGAGGTTAACTGGCCCGGATGAAAAGTTATCCTGGAATAAGGATAAAGTCTCTCGCGCTTCTGGGCTATCATCCTTTACTATGACTATATAAGCAACGTCTTTGGCAAATTCCTTGAAATTATTATCCAATGTCACATCTTTCTCTTTTCATATACAAATTAATATTAAACTGTTCCACATTATAATCAGTAACATAAATTCAGTAGTTTTAGTGTTGGATGTTTCAACTATTTTTAATATTCTTTTATAAGTTAAGAATTTTTTGTTAAATTACGGAAGGACATTTAGTGAATTATTTTTTGATTGATTTGTAAAATTGAAAAATTATAAAAAATATGAAACAACAAATTTACATCTGAAATTTTTTTGGATTTTATATTTAAAATTGACAATTATTTTAAATAGTTCAAAGTATTATCAAGAGATAAAAAAACTCTTATGAATAAGAATTCTGTTTCGAAAAAAAAATCCATTGAGCCAAGAGGAGGAAAAAAGTATATCGATAAATATAATAAAAAAAAAAGAGATCTGATACCAATTTTATATTTACATTCGAGTAAATACTGTGAGATATTCATAAACTTTTTGGTTTTTTTTTTATTTTGATTAATTTTTATATTCATTCTCACATCTGTAATAAACAAACTAATGAATTAATCATTGACACAGTTTTACTTGATGTTTTATTGAATTTAAAATCAATACAATATTTAAAGAAATATAATATTTAATTATGATAATAATAAATAAATGAAGTAATTGAAGATATCAATATAATACTTCATAGATCATATAATTAATTAATAAAAAATATTGAATATTCTTAATATTAATGTACGTAAATGCTTATCGATAATGATATTTAATGCGTCATCGAAGAATTGTAACAAAAAAAATTAAATATACGCATATATAAATGTATTTACCTATTTCTTCTTTTTCTATTTTTTTTTCACTTCTACACTTTGTCTATTTTATCAGGCGAATCGGTATCTTATCATAGCGTATATAGTAATCGTTCAAACACGCTGTATAATCGATAAGGAATAAAAAAATTCGGTGAATAATTTATTATCGAACATTTGCCTATAAATTTATCTTGTTCACTATTTTATGTTTATTATCATAAAATTATTTCCATTTATGAATATAAATGTTTATTATGATCATGAATATTGATTTGATAGATAATTATAATTATAATAAATCGGATACAAAGAAAAAAGGAAAAGGAGGAGTTCAAGTAAAATTGTTTTAATGAAAGTAAATAAATTTTTTGAATGTAGAATAAATGATAAATTTAATTTATTATTATATATTGTAATGATTGATTTATATCAATTTGTTCATAATTCATTTTTGTTTTCCTTCTGTTTTAGACGTACGGCGGCGGTGCGTTCGGTCCGACGGCGGGTGGCCCAGGCGGGGGGCCGGGTGGAGGTGGTGGTGGTGGTAGTAATAATAATGCTAGTGTTGAGGGTGCTACGTATCCCCCTGATTCGCCATATTTTCCTTTCGGTACGCGTGGGGTTGCACCCCCTTCGGTTAACAGCACCCCAACCTCTGCATCCAATCCCGCAACACCTACTGGCAACACTGCTCGTTTACCTAATTCCTCTACCGGTAAGTTAAACTTTAAATTTTTAATGTTTATCCGGAACATTTTTAGTGTTACAATTTTTTTTTGAATTTTATTGGACTATTTTTAATTTTATTCTTTTGTGTTTTTTCTTTTGCAGGTGCCGCTACAGTTAAGAGAAAGAAAGATGTAAGTTGATGGTCTTGGAATAATACTAAATATTTATTGGAAGTTTTCAATTAGTTTCTTTCTAACGAAAACATTTCTAATTGATGAGAAAAATTATTATTACTCAATCCTTCTCATTGATTCTAGTTCATGCGATAGTTTGTTAACATACGAATAAAATAAAATTTGTTGGAATCAATTCCATGTGTTGACTCCATCAATATCTGATCCGCCAGTTGGAAAAAAACATATGAAAGCACAATTGATGCAACTTTTACTTTTTCTTTCAATACGCAAATTACACGTCATGGACAATGAAAATATAAAACAAAGAGGAGAATAAGTGCCAACAATTTAATCTTTTAAATAAACATACATACATATAAATATCTATCATAATGTTGGCGCTTCTGTATTATTTCTTACACACTCAGTAATTATTTGCAGACCATGACCTCGAAATGGAAAGCACTGTGTCATGTGCCAATATCACACGACATAAACAATATGCGTACCACAAATGCAACAACGATATATAATTCAATAATTTTTCGTATTTGCATATAACAAGAAATTGATATATTTATAGTTTATCGATTTATATGACTAGGAATATTATTGTATGATTAGAGTAGTGTCGTTTCCAGTTACGTGATATAAATGATATTCTAAATCGTAACAAGCGATTAAATGTCGCTGATAAAATTGAACACGTGTAATGAAAAAACAAAAGTACAACAAAGTAGAAAAGAAAAAGAAAACATTACAATAAAAAACAAAAATACATTGATTTAATAAATTTAATTTTTCTTACACTAATTTTATTTATTTTTTACAGAGTCTTGATAGTGCAGATGGAGATGTAGTCACAACGCAACATTGGGTAAGTTTATAAATTAAATATAAATATAAATATAAATTGTAAAAAATGGGGAAGGAAAATTTATTCTTCTGAGAAATTATATTATTGTGACAGAGCTTAAAGGATATACACACATGGAATTAAAAATCCATGGCGCTTTCATCACAATCTATATATTAAAACGTGCTAGATTCCATACTAGATACTAAAATCTACGAACATAATCGTTTTACCATGCACGCGGTGGTCGCGCCTACGCAAACACAAAATCTATCCGGGAGGCGTAGTGGAATTATTATTTCTCATGCGCACACACACCAGTCTCATTCCATACTTCTTTTCTTCTTTTTCTCGCCCATTATGTCTTTCTTTTACATATACATATCTCACCACTACCCTAAAAGTGTTTTTCCGCTTCAACATTTATTTCTCTTTTACTTTTTTTCTTTTTGCCTTCTAACATTCTTTTTTTCTTTTTCTCCTTGGACCCTTCTCGCATTCGCCCCGCGCGTTGTTCTACATTGACGAAGAACGTGACTATATATATATATTTTTTTTTCTGCTCCCTCTGACTAACATTTACTCGAGTTATAATTCTCCTTCAGCACCGCCCACTTCTTCTTCTTTTTTGTTCATACACATGTACATATATATATATGGTTCTTTTTCGCTTCTTCAATCATGTATATTGTGTATGTGTCTTGAAGTTTGAAACATTGTAATTCGATAGCAGTTACTTTGCTTTTTTTTTTTTCTTTCTTTTACTTATTTTCTTCAACCCAATGCCGCGTAACATCTTTGACAAACAAGAATCATATTTGTTTGTTGGATGGAATTACTAACCCATACATATATTCAATAAATAGAACTGCTACATTATAAATATGATAAATTAAAAATGCAGAGAAGAAAAATATTTTCGTTAAAATATATATGAATTTATTCATACCAAATTCTAATTATAAAATGAGAATAATTTTTGTTATGAATTTTTTGGTGATATTAATTGACATTGTGTCAACAAACATCTGGAATCGATAACTGATAAGATTGCTAACAATTGTGATTGAACTTGTTATATTTATGAATGTTGAAGGAGGGAGAGAGAGAGAGAGTGGGGAAAAAAAATGAAATGAAATAGAAGTGAAGAAGTTGTAGGGAAAAAAACAGAATAAAGAAAAAAGAGTTGTTGTGTTTTGTGAAACATGAGCGTTTGAAAATGATTGTGGTGGATGTTGATGATGGGGAATTGTGTTGAAGAAGTTGATAGTGGGGCTACCAATGTTGAGGAGGGATCAGGGCTCACAGACCATATGGTGTCGCGTGCTGTGGTCGCCAGACCGTGCAACCATCCTATCCGACCGTGCGCCATGGCAAAACCCTTGGCTCGTTTCACACTAATTCGTGGCCTAAAGGAATTTCTGACTGTCATGTATACATGAATACACACAAATATATACGCATGTACACATATGTATATATTATATGGATAAAAAGTTTCATAGGGATAGTGAAAGTCCATTGTGATTGTTATATACAAATGCAAATGTATTATTTTTGTATAGATGACCACAATTTTTGAATTGTCATGAAATTATAGTTGAATGTATACTGACATTGTTGCTCGATTACAATAACATCGTAGTGACAGGTGAGAATACTCTCATTTTTTATTTTCAACAAAATTTCTCTCTTCCACTATGTGGTTTATGAACTTCCGGTTTTTCTTTTATCATATGATAAAATATTGTTTTCTATTAACTTCTGTTGAATTCAATTTTGTACGTAAATTTTTGTTTCTTTTTTATCTGTAGATCATTGGACTATATGTAAACTTTATTGTAAATTGATCATGATTTACTTGAGTACATCAGTACTGGAAAAATTATTCACAATTTACACAGCTGGAAAATATAATTTGTCATCATTGTCAATTGTTTTGCCTGTAAATTTTCATTGACAGTTTTCATTGATAATTTCAATGAATATTTTTAATTTAAAGTCAATAGGAAAATTTTGATTTTAAATTCTATTTAGAGGTTATGGTGAATTATAAAGTTTACCGTTGACTTTGATATAATTTTTCATTTTTCCTCTGATCAAATGTTAAGACAAATTCTATTTTGTTCAATTAAATTTGTAGTTCTTAATTTTAATTATTTTGTTGGGTTTTAAAATGTCTGAATTAATCTTTTGTTTATTCTCGTATTCTATTTTGAATATTCCAAGAGGTAACATGAATACTCAATATATTTCATGGTAATTCACTTGATCATCTAATTAACATTGTCGTTTTTGTTAGTTAATTAAACATAATTAAATTGAAGTTTGATTGGTGTGATTGATGTGGTACGAAGTGATCATTTGCTTTTTGCTATTGTCAATTTGCCATTTAGTGAATGTGGCGTACGATAATATAGTGTGACAGCACACGACGTTTGCTCTCTGCGGGGCTCAACAAACGACGAATCAATTACGGAAGAATCGCGTGTTAGTGGCGTATAGTAGTAGTAGCCGCGAGCTGTTTGACGGACACCTGTTGCTTTGTTATATACGCGCAAGCAACACCCAGGGGAAAATCCAACTCTCTTTTCAATGTGTATAACGTCGCTTGTCGTCGTTGTTGTCGTCGTGTCTCTCTAACGTTTGCCACTTTCATGTGTATACTAACCAACCCCGCAACAACCCCTTTCAATAACGTGGCGCATTCTCTTGCATGTTCTCTTCATCAAAAGCACTTTGCAATCCCTCAATATTAATCACAACCATTTAATACCACTTGGAACTTTTATTCTTTCCCTTTTTGTATTTTTAATTGGTTATTTCAAATATTTTATCATCCTGAAAATGGCACGCAATATTTATTCATTAAAGTAATTAAATATTTAACATTCTTATGTTTGTTTATAATTGAAAATTCTACAATTGTGATTAATAAATTCTTTTAAAATATTCATTTTTAATTAAATGACAATTGAAATAGAATGGAAAATTGTTGATGATATTGACAAACATTTTATAAATCTTTAATAAATTTATTGTTGATATAAAATTTAATTGTTAGAGACAACTTGTCAGTTTTGTTGGTTTAATATTGATGATATAGAAATTATTTTTGACAAATAATTACACACAATATGGGAAATAAAGAATTAGTGTAAATACAAATTACACAAAATGAATGAAATGATAATTGAGATGATGTAGAATTCAATAGAAATTTCAATGGGAAAGTTATTTATCCGATTGAATTAATGAGCTGATTAATTTATGTGAACTTTTTTGATAATGTCAATTGCAGAGAATATCAAATCATAGATGGCGTTTGTGATATTATTTGGCTCATTTCATAATGTCATATGAGTTTATGTAGTTACATATACAATTAAATGTGTATATATGCAATATATACATAGGATTATCGTAATAAATTATGTATGGCAACTGCGACTATCGAAATGTCGATAATATAATTGGGTCGTCGCGATAGAGTAACATATATGTGTATGACAAACGCATATACGCATTACACCATTGAATAGAATAACGATTATTGCTTTTAAACTTAATAGCCATTATAATTTCATCCTCTTGCTCTCATGGGTATAAAATATATTTGTAGATATCTCTCAACATGAATAATTAACTCAATTTATTTTATAACAAATAAATTTTCAATATTTTAATTAAATTTGTAGAGTAAACATTAATATTATTATGGTTATATTACTGTTTTATATTATTATGAAAATTATTTGAATATTGAATTAATGCAGTTTGTAATAATTTAGTTAAAGTTAATTCAATTGAAAAGATATTTGGCTAAATTAAATATTCCAACAATATTAAAAACAAAAAAATTAATTCAGTGAATATTGTGAAATAAATTTGATTTTTATGTCATTTCTACTGGAAAATTTTGTGATGAATTTCTTCATTCTTTCCAATATATTTTGCAATGTCCATATGACAAATAATTCTATCCATCATTGAACTTTCATGGTACAATGATGCTTTACACATCCATACACATTTTATTCTCTATATATAAAATAATAATAACCAAAATACAATTTCACCCTCTCTTTTAACATCCACCACACAATTAATCTATTGCCTGACTAAAATCATTTGGCATTTCGAGTATGGGTCCTCGAGAACATCCCCCTATAATGTTTTTTTTTTTTTTTCTACATCTTTCTCACTCTCTTTTACTTGTTCATATACAGTCACGTGGCAGCGTGCGGCTGTCTTGTCCAGGGGATTATATGCATTTCTATTTTAACCCCAACTTGAATGTGAATTATATACAAATAAATGTGCGCATGCATCTATCTATGGGGTTTTTTTTATTGAGGATTAACGACACCACAGAGAATTTCAAATAGCTTCTTCAATTAACATATGAATAAAACGATTTATGGGTGGAAATATTATATCCAACCACTTGAGTAATTATAATGATAAATATAATAATAATTCTTGTTATTATTGGTTATTATACTGTTCAATTTAAATTGGTTTAAAATTATTTTTTTTCTTGGGATTTTTTTTTTTTTGGTTATGGGTTTTGTTATGGGATAGGGTTGGTTATTCAATGGATGATATGAGTGGTGATTTAGTGATTTAAATGTGTCGTAGATAATGTTTGATATGAGTGGGATAAATCACCACATATGGAATGACACGCGTGTGAGTTTTGAAATTTGTCACACAATAAAATATATTGTACAGTGATGAATAATAAATTTCATGGTGGTTTTTTTTTTCTCACACTTGGATAAATTATACTTGTATTATTCTGGGTTTTTTGTTTGTCGTGGTGTGACATATTTGATGGTTATGGGAGTGTAAGTGGTTGTGAATGTACAAAAGATTTTGAAAAAGATACAATTTGATAATTTGATGATTTATTATAGACAATTTTATTGTGACTTAAATTTATGGGTTTTTTTTTATAGTTGATGATGTTATTGGGATTGATAATTCCCAAATGAATATAAGAAAATTAGATTATACTCTATTTTTGATATTATTAGAAACTTTATTATTAATTATACAAAAACAAAAGAACAGTTCAATTTCCCATGATATAAATTCCCCCTAAAATTACACAATCTCATAAAATTATCAAACATTGTTACAAATTCTATTTAAATCTACAATTTTAACTCATAATTTAATCTTAAAAATTGAATCATAACATCCCTTAATAGAAAAACCAATTTTCACAATAACCTCAAAAAGAGGAAAATTCTTTCTAAATATTTTTCAATAAACATCAAATCAATCAATGAAACAATAAACTAAAAATTACAAATTACAATTACACAATATTATCTACAATTTTTTATTTTAATTCTAATAATTTATTTAACTACAAAATAAAATGAAAGAGAGGAAAAACTAAAGAGAAATGGAAAAATAAAATAGAAATACACACAACACTGATGTGTATTTTTGTTCGCTTCATTTCACACGAGCAATACACCCACTAGATTTACCCTCGAATTTTTGTTGTCTCTTCTGTTAACCACTAGCACTGCACCTTCCACCATTGATATAGTACTATATATATATATATATATATATATATATATAGTTTATCATGGATAAGCAGAGTGGAGAGGTACGTTCATTGGTACGGTTGACATAACAACGATTTTTTTTTTTCCCTCGATGTTACACAATGATGTGTTGCATCATCCCCTATTTCGTTTTTGCCAAAGGTACAAATACAAATATATATATATATATATATATATATATATATATATGAGTGTGTGTAAGTGCACACACACAACGATTAGTACAGATGTATTACACGAAAATGTACGTGACACTTATGTGGCTGTGTTGATCCCCAATGCGAATATCAGACATAGAATGAGAGGAAGTTGTAAGGGGGGATGTTTCTGTACCGAAAAAAATAGAGTGAGATGGATGAAACTAAAGGGAAATTGAGGGGTGCAAGTGGTGAGCTCGTAAAACGCTTGCTGGATATGTTTGCATTGCGTGCGTGACTTCGTTTACTTATCGACCTAACGAAAAAAAAAAGGGAAAAAAGACAAGAGAAAAGAGAGAAGATAGAAAAAAAAAAAAGTAAACCCTCGGGTATGTCAAAATCTTTATCATTTTTTTTTTTTTCTGTTTCTTTGTTCGGTGAAGGGATGAAATGAATTGTGCTAATAAAGACAATAGGGATTTTTTTTTATGGGTGGAAAATGTTTGAATTATTATTTGAATATTCTTTTTTCTTTTTTTATTTTTTTTTTATTTTATCTGATTCAATAGTTGAAATATTTATGGTGAATTTTTTTATTGATGGTACAGTTTTAGTTTACTATTTAGGACAATTGGAGACAGTTTATTGGTGTTGTTTTTTTTTTTTCATTGTTATTTTGGAGATGAAGTTGTGGAAAAATTTTGCTTCATGGTGGTATATGTAATCAATGTCATGTGGTGTTTGTGTGATGAGCAAACAGTTTATCACCATGAACAAACAACCCCCTTAACATCGTGATTAAATGTACATTTACTATTATACTCTACAGGAATATATTTATTTATAAGTATGACAGCTTATTGTTTATATATTTACAGGGAATGAAAATTATTTCATTAATAAATACCAAAAGATTAATTAAAACTTGAGTTTTTTAATATTTTTTAGTGCTGATTTAAGTGAATTTAAATAATTGTTATTAATTAACTGAAATAGAGTTTTTGTTTCAAAGTTATTTAAATTCATTTAATTCATCCCTTAAACAAAATTAATAACAAAAGATTTTAAATTAAATTATTTATTCGTGAATTAACCAAAATAAAAAATAAAAAATGCGAAATATAAAATATAAAATTAAATTAAATAAACAAAAATATTATTTAGCATTTATAAAACATTCATTTATAAAACAAATATAAATGAACTGAATATGAAAAGTGATAAATTTTATTTTGATGTTTTTTTAATAGCTCAAACGCCCTTCTTCAAACATTTCTCAGATTAGAATTTTATTATCTTCATGTAATTGCCAATGGACTTGGACCTGAAAAGGGACAAGTAAAGACAGGGCATATGGTCCCCTTCGTCTTTTTCTTTATCTTTCTTGTAGTTCTTTCAACTTCCTTTTTCTCTTTCTCTCTTTTCATATTCTCTTCCTCTGAATTTGTGAGTGAGCTCCCATTTAAACCGATGCCGCAATGTCGATTTTTCGAGGAGTCACTCGGAGCTTTTCAAGCTTTAAAACTTATATGAGATAAAAGGCCGCCGACGTTCTTGAATTTACTTGACTTTTCTCTCTTTTTCTCTCTCTCTTTGTCTGTCTATTTCACTATATATTTTTTTTTTTTTTTCATCTACCGACTTTTAACTATATATATTTATGTTTTCTTTTGAGGAAGCAATCTGTATGGGGACCGCGCTCTCTAATTCCAGATGCCCACTGAAATAATGTAAAGATAAAGAAAAAAATAAATAGAAAATTCAATAATATTATTTTCAATAAGAATTGAAAAGAAAATGAAAGAAAATAAGAAAATAATGTTAAGTGATTGAGAGATTTTCAAATAAACTTTCAATTATTGCACAAATATAAATTCAAATTTACAATAAATTTTTAATTATTCATTACAGTAAAATATAAATATAAAATAAATATTGTAAAACCGTAGCTCACAAATATTATTTATTAAATAATCTACTTATCATTAATTAATAATTGATACAAAAGTTATCAAACAATTAGTAAAACTATCAAAAAATAAATCCACTTTTAGGAATTATTAAATTATTAAAAGAATATGTTTTATATAAAAAAAAATATTATTAAACCAATTTAATATCATCCACAAACAAATGAAAATATTTAAATTCATTTACTTTTTTTTTATTTTCACAACCGTCTGCAATTTAATAATCACCAAAGTAATTTACTGATAAATTAATCTACAATTGCGTTTGATATATTAGCACACTCAATGTTACCTCTATATCGTTGAATATATATCGTTGAATGTAGCAAGGGACAGCAGCCCATAACTATATGTACATTTATACATCACGTATTAGTATGTATCCGTGTATATATATATATATATATATATGCATGTGTGTATGTTTGAGTACAGTGAAGAGGGGAAGTTACACAGACTAAGCGACGTAGGTTGGTACTAAATCTCACCCTAAAGCATCATCCCCCTACGTAATACGAACTTCCAGTCTACCCTTCACGTTCCCTCATCTCGTGTTCTCTCTTCCTTCCCACCAATATTCTCCCCCTCTCTTCCTCTATGTATATATATGTTATGCAATGGCGTCGACTATGAGGGAGTCTTTTAAATGAGTTAATTTTCTTACAATTAATAATTTTACACAATGAAATTTATTAAATAATCTCAAGTTATTGATGTTTTTTGTTTTTTTTTTTTTTCATTTTCTTTATTCAATGCTTCTGTTCAATTATTTTACAATTAATATTATTTATTTTTCGTTATTAAATCTCTGTTTAACGATCAAATGGTCATTTATGTTTCATTATTGTCGATTAACCTCAATCGACCAATGTCTATTTCATTAAACAAATATAAAATGTGTAGAATAAATATGTATTTGTGTGGTAATGTGTTCTACAATACGTATACATAAATGATAGAGTGAGTTAAAGAGAGAGGGGGGAAAAAAAAAAAGAGGAGAAACAAAGTCAAATTGAGAAAGAATAGAGAGAATAGAAGACATACACACGTGTGCGCATATTTTCAATCGACCGCATAAACATTGCATTTGTTCACATATATTATATGTATATGTATGTATGTATGTATGTGTGTATGTATGTACATGTTTATTTGTAAATGTTGTATTGGATAGACGCATTGTGTGTCGTGATGCTTACAATTCATCCAAATATAGAGCGGCGTAACGAATCTTGATCATTCCACACGACTTATCGGGCTATAACAGCAATGCGCCAACGAGAGAAACACGCGCAAGCAAAATACCACACGCAATCTCGACGTTTACCTACATATATAAATATATACATATAAATATTATATGTGTAATAAATATGTTGAGAATTGTTGCATAGAAATATTCATCCCTAAACGGAGAAATGAAAGTCACAACTTTCCTTATCTGATATTTTATGTTGTGGTTTTTTTTGTCTTTTGATTTGTCTTTTTATTATTTTATTTATGCATGAGGATTTATTTATTTATTATTGTTTTTATAGAAATAGGCGCAGGGGGTTGAATTGAAGAATTTTTTTATTTTAGATGTGATCAGATTTTGTTATTGATTTTTTATATTGAAAAAGATTTATATTTTTAGTGGGGATTTTTTTTGTGGGGGTCAGCGGTATGGGAGGAATTCATAATGGGACTGATTGGGTCAATGGTGTTTTTTTTTGTATGCTATGGGTATTTATGGAATAGTTTTCCTCATTGTGACAGATGGAATAAATTAGATATGGGAATTATTTGTAATTTAAGCTTGAGAAGAGAAAATAATGTTTGAATTTCTGATAATTCTTTACCAATATTTATCGTCATGAAAAAAATCGATGTTTTATATTGATATTTACGATTTTAGTTCACACCATAGAGAATTCGATTATAAATTTAAAGAATTTTTTGTGAGTCCATTTAGTGCATTATTTTGGAAAATATCCAACTCGCCAGTTTGAAATTATGAATTCTGAAAAAAGATAAATAACACAAATGAAGATGCTTTCTTCAAATCAACCCCTGAATTCTAATTATCCCTTCAATTCCCATTCTCAATCATTTTTTTTCTTCTCAATCATCAGTGTCGTTATTTTACTTTCAATCAGAAAATAGTCCACAGGGAAAAAATGAAATTAGGGTGAAATGATTCTCATTTTCTTTTTTTATTCTTCTTTTATTTTTCTCTTTATTTCATTCTCTCATTTTCGCCACTTTCTCTTTCTTCGTTTCATGCTGTTGGCCACCCCATGCGTGGGACTAATCGCTCGGGTGATTTCACCCTCTTCACTGGTTAGGTTGAGTTTACTTACGCCAGTGGGGTAGAAAAGCGAGGCGGGTATTCGTCCTCTGACTATACCACCCCTCACCTTCATTCTCCCTGCACTCGTGCCTGTCCTGCAGTTAATGTCTTCCGGAGTTACTCTCTCACCCTCTCTCACCCTCTCTATCTATCTCACTCTGATCGTTTCTCTTATAGTATATACCCTTTACTATATACCTATATATATATACCTATTTATTTTATATATACATATATATATATATATATATTTGAAGACTTTTCTCGAGAAAATCACCAATGTGAGATAGTCCAATTGTTTGCACTCGTATTTCTTATTATAGAAATAAAATCAAGTAGAATAAATGAGTAGTATTTTTTATTTTTATTTTTATTTTTTGTGTTTGTCATTGTTTGAAATTAAAAATCGATTTTGAATTCTGTTGGGTGGTAAGGAGAATTTTTTTTTATAATTTCTAGTGCTTGAAGTTTATATTGAATTGATAATTTCAGATTTTTCATTCTCTTTTTAATTAATAAATAAATATTATTCGATTATAAATATTTTTTCATTGACAAATTAGTTTTTGCCTTTTTAACTCAACAATTTCGAAATATTCTACTACCCCCCCCTTGTTGGAAAAAAAAAGACAACAAAACTCAGCATAAAAATGAGTATTTCAAACACTTTTGTATGGATTATAATTTTCCATTTGCATCACACAAATATATTTGAAATAAAATATAATTATTTCAATTTCTTGTGGATGATGATAGAGAATTAAAATTTTTTTTGCGTCTCAACTGACAGAGGTAAATCGAGAAGTCGCCTTCCATCGACAAGCAAATATATATACACAGCGACAACGATATGGTGGAATTGAATATAACCAACCCAAGTATGAGAGGAAAGTTTACACAGTTGGTGTGAGCTGCGCGAGGTTACCTAATTATTTGTAAATCCCCCGTCTCTCTTCTTTCTCTCTTCTTATATCTCCCCCGTGCTTGACTCCTCGTCATTGATGACGCGGTTTATATATAGTTGCCTCTTATTTTTTTTTTTTTTCCTTTCAATTCTTTTGCTTTATCAAACTTGTCGTTTCAATATGTGTATTTATAAACATATAAAAAAAATGCTACGAACATTTGTTATTCATTTCATATTCTTTTTATCGTTTAGTTTTTTTTTTTCCTTTTTTCTTATTTTTGTGACATTTGTGAATAGGAGAAAATGTATTGAACAATTTGGATTGTTGAATGGTCAGGTGAATGACCGAAAAGTCAACTTGGAAACATCATTTTAGTTGTAATGAACAAGAGAGAGCTGCATTTGTCTGTTCATGCTTACGTTGTCGTTTATAATCTCCAATAATGAAGGGAAATGATGTATATATATATATTGGAAATGGTGAATAATTTACAACTGGGCAAATTATTTCACTGCAGGTGGTCCCAAATGGTTGGGGAATTCCCTGAATATGTGTAACCTTCTCAAATTTTCCTCAGAGATTTATTTTATTTTACTGCTCAAGTTTACAGGGAAATTGTTAGTTTGATGGATTATGGTATATACATATATATACACCGGGTGTAATAAATTTTGTGTACATAGTATTGCACTGGGTTCATTTTGTTTATTGATTTTGTTTAATTGTTGTGTGAAATTTAGAATTATTTGAATTTTGTGTTGTGTTTTGACTTTAGGGGAAGTTGTGTTTAATGCAACGAATTTCATTCTATTCTTTAACAGACAAATATATATAATCTTGTTTAAATATTTATCACGAAAATGAATAGTTAATGAATAAAGTTTATCATGTTTGAAGGAAAAAAAAAATTATGTTCACATTTTTTTTTGGGGACATTTTTATTAATTATTAAAGAAAAAAAGCAAAGGGATAAACATTGATTTTCTTCCACGAAATCTCACCCCCCAGATGTTACCCTTCAAAGTGTCAGGTGGGGTAAAACCAGTGGGCCCAAAATGTACATAATAGACAAGGATAGACTGCTAATGCAATAGAATATATATATATATATTTGTCTGAACGTGTTGGGTCAGGTCCCACTTGACTAACTTGGTGCCCAACTGTTACTGCATGAGTTGGTGTCCTGACTGGTGTTTCATTGTGTAGACTTTCTTCTAGTTAATATAAACCACCATATTGCCAACTTCACACACCTGAGGGGGTACGTGGTCAAATTTTAATTATTTTACAACAGTCGACACGCCTGAAGACACACCAGATCACGTTATGTTGTCATTTATTTCAAAAATATACCTGAAGCAGTAATACTTTACCATTTCTAGAGAGTTAAAGTTTTATTTTTTTATTTTATTTTACGTGTCAACTTTTTCCACCCTTACAGAAAATTAACAAGGGTCTTATTGCACTATTTCAATTTAGAGCATTTATATATTGATTACAATTTAATTATGTGTGGAATGAAAATGAAGAAAAATATTTTAATTGATTGAAGAAGTTTTGTTTTTGATAAGGAATTAGTGTGGAAGCGCCTTTTCTTCTTATGATAATTAGGACTAATGTGAAATGAGGGGTAGTAAAAATATTGAATAGGATTAGTAGTTAAGTTGGGTAAGGGAAATTTTGATGGATTTTTCTAATTATTCAAACTGATAGATAAGGATGAATAATTATCCGATCAATATAAATAAGAGTGCATTATTTCTTCGTTCGATTACCTCAAAACAACTTTCCCACTTTGTCTCTATCCCAAATTGCTTCGGAGATATAGCTCAATAATTAAAATCGAAAAATTCATAACATTATGAGGTGATTAAACAGAGACACTGCACTGTATTGGGATAAATATTGTCTATGAAATTGAACATCTATATAAACAATAATTGAACATAATTTAGCTCCATTATTTTTATCTCCATCAGTTGTTCTTAAATTAATCTTTAAAATAAAAATTCAAATTGTGAAATAAAATTAACAATTTTGCTACATCACAATTAATAATTTCTTTATAAATTATTCTCTAGTTACAAAATACAAAATCAAACAGACCAATAATTGATACAAAACAAAATTCATTATTAAAAAAATCTTGAAAATTCCCTAGGAAATAAAATATTTGTCAAATTTCCTTAAATAATTATTCCCAATATCAATGAAAGAATTCATAGTCTATTTATTCTGCATCCATTATACAAATAAATTAACAGTGCTGGGGAAGTATTTCGTATCCGGATACATATTAATATATATATAGATACACACACATAAACACATATAGATATATATAAATGCCATGGCCTCTGCGCGTCGACAAACTGGAGCTCGCGTCGCCTCCGCCAAGTGGGTTATAGACCGGGTTAGGTTGGGTAATTATAATCTCTCTCTTTCATTCCTCCTCTTTTCATCTTCATCTCTCTTCATTCGCCATGACTACGACACTAAAATTACTTTTGAATATCTGGCTATTGGTTGCAATTCACTTTTGCTATATAAAATAAAATTTACACGCCATAAATTGCACATTTTTAATATTCAAACTTCAGTGAATAAAACCGCCAATTTATTTTTGAATAGAACATATAAATAGTTAAATGGACAAATAATTCATTTTCCTGTAGATAAATTGAACATGAGTAATATTGTATAAAACATTGAGTACATTGAACTCGTGTACAATTTCCATGGTTATTATTTGTCTTATTTTATTTTTTTGTTTGTTACACCGCTAGTAAAAAAGCGTTTTGTATGTACGGTGATAATAAACACAAAGAAAATACGCGCGAGTTTTGCGTACGCGTGTGGCTGTTGTGGGATAACCAACCGCGGATGAAAAATACAGTTTGCAAAAGTGTTGAGGAAATACGGGCGAACGAGTGAAGAGGGAATAAATAAATGTGAGATAGAAGTTGAGTGAGATGAAGACAGGACGCGAAGAAATATACAGAGAAAAGAATTATATATGTATATATATATTTATCCAGTGAAAAGAACTTGAGAAATATTGGTAGAGAGTGAGAGTTATATCGGATGGTAAAACAGATTTCGCGAATATATATATGTTGTATTATTTTTGTGTGTGCATATACACATCCTATCCGGATAGGACAATGTACATTTTGCGATCATCGTATCCGGAGATTCAAGCCAACGCTCGGGGCTTTTCGGCTGCTCAACAAGTGGGTCAATGTTTTTGAAATGGTATTCACACCAACCCCGAAGCTTTGAAACGTGCAAACACGCCCGAAGAGTGAGACACAATGTGACGCGCGCGCGCGCGCATGTGTGTGAACGTGTCTGCGTGTACGTTAGAATTAGTTACGAGAGATGGAGAAGACGCGAAATATTTATCGATGTGAAGTTGGTTGATTATTATTAATTTCAATGAATCGCAATAGAGAATCGATGTGACGAGGCTGAATGACGAGTTATCGATGTATTCTTTTTTTTTTATGCCATTGATGATGAAAAATCTTTGAGTTATTGGGCTTTTATATTGATATATTTGAATATGGTGAGCATTTTCAATTGGAAATATGAATTATTCATTGTGAACTCAACAGATGATATGAAAACGTTGTGCTTTTCTATGATTTTTCATATGGAAAACGTTTGTCGTGTTCAATTCATCATAGCTCAAATGATAAATTTCAATATGGCCACTGCATTCGATAATTGTGGGAAATAATCGAAATTCAATTAATCATAATCGAAAAGAAGAAAACAAATAATAATAATTGATGTACTATGATTAATCGATTAACAACGTTTCATCACTGGTTACAGTGAAATAATAAAACATTAACGAAAGAAATAAAGAAAAAAAACGATAAATACACTCGCACACATGTACAAAGAGCAAGCGAGAAAGAAAAATGACCACGACCACGCTCATCATCATATATATTTTCAGGGCAAAAACGAGCCCTTCGCGCTCTAGGGGTTGCGTTGCCGTTTCCTGCACGAACAACTTAAAGCCAGTAAAAGTAGCGTTGAGAAGGGATACAAACGAGTAGAAGAGAGACAAGCGAGACGAAAAGGGAGGGTTATGGATCTCGAGTAAGGGGAATACAGAGGGACGAGAGGGGACAATCGGAAGTTTGTGCGTGTGAGAGAGGGCAGGCGAGAAACATAAGAAAAAAAAAAACACGAGACGTAGCAAGTGAGTAAGTCGCTGCGCGTTTGACCAAGTTAGAACGAGTCGGAAACATTAAGGGGGACATACACAGAACAGTAGTGGGGATGTGGGGGGAGCGCTCCGCGCAGCAGCGTATAAACCAACATGGAGAGAGGGGATACGAACCACGATCGTGGATTGGACGGATGCAGAGAGGGGAAATGTGTTAGCCTCCCCTCGTTGAGCGTCAGTCGCGTCGCGTACCTCGACTGCGTGAGAGAGTTTTGTTGCATCGCTTGGGGTTTTAAAAGTTTTTCGTATATATATACATATACATATATATATTATATTCTATCAAATATATATACATAACTACATATGATCCAGCAACGTTTTTTTTTATTTTTTTTATTGTTTTATTTCCAATTAAATCACAAAATATTGGTGAATATTTTCATTTACTTCGACGAATTGCGTTCACAGTTGAAAATATGATTGTGAATGAATTGAGGGATATGAAAGATACCAAAGTGGGAGAAAGGGAATTCTTTCATTCTGTGTGATATATATACGTATAACCTATATATATACATATGTATTTATGTATAAGAAAGAATATTTTGTGTTTGAAAAGCGTTGAAGTTATTAAAGAGGAGAAAAAAAATTGAATATTTGTGGAAGGGATGAAAATATACAGTGTCAAATGTGTTATTGGCTCTCGGTAAATATACATTGGAATTTTAATCGTATATATATGAAATATACATATATATGTGTGTTAAATTGGAGCAGTTTTGATGATAACAAAAAAAAATCGAATACACAAATGAAATAAGTTAATAATTGAGTGGAAAGAAAAATTGATTCAACCCGGCAATGGACTATTTAATCTCAATATAAATAATATTTTCATTGCAATATTTAGAGTTTTTATATCATTTTCATCATGCACTTACGATACTTCAATCGAGTGTTTAATTAATGAATATTAATAGTATTATTTATAATAATAAAAAATTGCATTGATAATGAAAATACATTTTGTGCCATTTTTTTTTATAAAATTGTGCAAGAACAAGTTGAATCATTCCCATTTATGTGAAAGGGCAATGGGAATTAATTAAAAAATACATACGTGTGAAGTTAAATAAATATTTTCATATATTTATATGAAATAAATAAATAAATGAACAAGTAAAATTGTGCGCAATTGTGACGTTTGTCATTGGATGTTATCGTTTGATATTTCTATAGAAAAAATAAAAGAAGGGAATGAAAAAAAACGAGAAATAGCAGCAAAAAGACAAACATTATTTGTATGTAGAAGATATACGTGTCCATAACGATATTATTATTATTTTATTATTATTATTATATTTTTTTTTCTCCTTTTGACGTTGTCGTAACGACGCGAGTCGCACTGTGTCGCCATGTGTGTCCGACGTTTTAGCAGCCGCGTGCTCGGTTTCTGATAGGAGCTTGCGCGCGAGTGAGAGTGAAAAGAAAGAGAGGAAGAGTAGAAGAATAAAATAAAAAAAAAAAAAGAATTTATCAAGAGGAGAAATAATAAGAATAAAAAGCACGAGGAGCTTTCTACGTTGTGTCATTTGCGCGACGTTAAAGTGCGATCGTCAAACGATTTGCACTCACAAACACAATCGTTTATAGTGTTTGTATTTGTGTAAATTTAGTGTGAGATATTTTTCTCACACTGTTTATATTGTTACACTTCTTGGACGCGTATTCACAACATTTATTTCGTGTCGTTTTTTTTTTTGGTTATTATTTATTAGTAGTTTTGTTTTCTTTCTTCGTTCGCGTTTTCGTTCGACGCCAAAGTGATTTAATTATTTGGTTCTACGACGACTGTGATAATAATAATTCAAACTGTACTCGAGTATAAACATATCACACAATTATATCGTCGGAGCACTCGGAATATTGATAAGAGGAGAAGAAACTGTGGATAAATAATTAATTATTAATAAATATATAAATGAAGGGAATTTAATTATAAGAAGAAAATATGTCGGTAGACGGGAGTGATATTTCGATTGGAAAGACAATTTGATATTTGTTTTAATACAATTTTGTTTGGTGGTTTATTGGTGTCGTCTTGCATATATTTTTTTTTTTAATGAATTAAAAGTGCATATACAGTGGATATTTTTTTTTTTGACGCGGAATACGTGAATATTGTGAATTAAATTTGGTTTTTCATTGACTGGTACAAAGAGAATGCAGTCAAATACAATACTTCGTGAAATTGGTAACACGGAAAAATTAATGGGAAATAATAATAATTTAAATAACAATGGATCACCTGGTGCTGATATAATGTTTCAAATGGAAGATGAAGGTATGACGCAGCTCGGTAGCGTCTTCCAATCGGCTTATCAATCTATTGTTGGTGGTGGTCCTCAGGTAAAAACACAAATGAATTAATATAAATGATTGATCATGAAATGTTATTTGGTAACATTCGTTCAATTCTTATTTTTTTCTTTGGTATTTTATTTTTCTCATACTCAACATTAAAAATATTGTAATGGTGTACACGTTGTAATATCAACCCTCTTAAATATTAGTCATTCAATCCAATGACGTCATAAATTGCATCATTAAATGTAATTCTGTGTATTTAACGTCATGGAATTATTTTTTTAAAACGAAGAAAATGAGAGTGAGTTTTATTATTGTGAAGAATTACTGTGAAATTTTTGTAGATTATTTTTTTTTTTCATTGTCAAGGTAAATTTGATTTCTTATATTATTTATTGAGAATAAAATAGTTAATGATTATTAATAAAAATTAGATTAATAATTATTCATATTTATCAAATGGAAAATATTAAACTAATAATTCAGTTTTGAATTTATTGTCACGTTCATGAATAATTATTTTAAATCATCGAAGTTTCTCACTTAATTTTATATATTTGAAGGGTATTTAAACCAATAAAATAATCCGATACTTTGACTATTATCTCATTAATTCACTTTGCCACTTTTCATCCCCAATAATGAGCTCCAAACAATGCAAATGTAAAATCAATTATCTACAGATTGTTTGAACAATGATAATACATAACAAACAAAAGTATATTCACTGAATGAATAAAACAACAATAAACACAATTAATAAAATATCAATATAGAATTATTATTATTTGTTATTATGATTATTAAAGTAAAATAAAAATTTGGGTGGGTGGAAAAATGGAAAATGAATATAAAAAAAGTGGTGTGAGAGAGTGCAAATGATTTTCACTACGATGTGACTCGTGATCCGGGCATTGTTTCGTTAAATGGAATTTCTATCTAATTTAAATGCGGCTTAGCCAGAAATAATGCGATTATGCGTTAGCTTATTCTGTTTGTTAATCTCCTTTGCACGCTATTGTTATCCGTATAGTGAACGGAGGGAAAAGGGCGACGGACGCGATACGGTGGGAGGGAGGGCGAGAGGAAACGACAGTGGTGGTGGTGCAATGGGTAGGGAAAAGAGGAGAGAAGCTTCGCTATATCTCACTCTCGCCCCGCTCGTTCACCCTCCTTTGCACGGTACTGTACATTATTTCAGTACAGTCCCACCCATTTGTGTAGATCCTCTCCACCACTGGCTTATAGACTGGCTCACAGTGGTGCTCAATTTATTCTACAGGAAATTATCTATTATTTTTATTTGTTTTGTTGTTTATTTGTTTCTTTCTGGTTTTATTTGATGCGACTTTTTTTTTCTGTTCGTATTTAGGGATGATTTTATTTTTGATTTGATTAGGGGATGTTTGTGATTTTAGAGAGGGGTTTTTATTATTTTTGTGGATGAATTTTGGGGTGGAAAATAGTTTACAGAGATTTTTTTTATATTGAAGATAAAAAAATTTTACAATAAGAGAAGTTTAGTATTTTTATTTTTTATGTATATAGAATTCAATTTATGATGAGAAGAAAAAAAAAATTATTTTCCTACTTTTATTATTAAATATTAATTATAGATATCCTTCATGTCGTATCAAGTGAATTATAAATCAAAAACTTTTGACGATTTGTTATATTTTTTTTTTTCTTTTTCTTTTCTACTCATTCGCAATTTCATATTCAAGACAGCCCTATACAAACTCTTGACATAATTGACGGCTACACGAAGGTCACATTTCACTGAGAACTCTTTAAAAATCATTTAATATAAAATGAAAATCAATTCACACATTTTTTTAATCTTATACAATTTTATGAACTAATTGAACAATTCTGATTATCCAACCAGTGGTTTTTCATACAAAAACGTTGATCAATCAAACAAAAAATCACCCCATGATTACATCTCACCACTTAACTACCCCTTATCAATATATCTATAATTCTACCCTGAAAATCTTTGCACTGAGAAAAACAACATTGAGAAAAAGAATATTATTTCAAAAACATTATTAAAAGAATTAAAAAACACTTTGAAAACTTAGATAAAACAGAATAGACCAATCATGAATAAATAAATGAATTGATAATAAAAGAGAGAAAAAAAAAGAATTGAATTTCTACCATCCGTAAGACTTATCAAATATTAATTTAAAATTATCATCGATGTAGTTCAAATTATATATTAAAACTTCTATCAATTTTTTTTTTGTTTCCCCATATTTTTCCTTCTCTCTTTACACTTTGTATTTTTTTTCTGTTATTTTTCTCTCATTGTCTTTGTCTCATTCCCGACTGATGGTCGCGTTTCAAGGTCTACGTCGTCTTTAGCATGACAAGAGTGGCGGCAAACAGAGGGGAAAAGTAGACGAAAAAGAAGGAGAAATATATATACGAGTGGCGCCCTCGACGCGCGCACACTCCCTCCTTGTTTCACTTGATATCAACCGCGTTTCAAGCGGCTTATTAAACGCTAACGGTATTCATATACGTTTGTTGCTGCCGCGTGTAATTATGCCGGGCATTGTACGCTCGGAGATGAGTGCACACGGTCGTTTTAATGTGTATGTATCTATACAACATTATATATTTATATATATGTACATTTATATACACATCACGCATAAATATATGCGAAGAGTCGATCAAGCGCTAATCGACTCTTTATCAGCTGCTGCTGTTGCTCATATTACGATGCTATCATAAATGCAATGAATTATAACGACAATAATATTCCTCTATTGTATCTAAATGCATTCAACGCACAAATTGCCGTTTACATGTGTAGAATAATTTATTTTATGGTTATAATAGTTAATAATAGAGATATTAATAATGTTCATATAATTATTACTTCAATTTTTATTAAACTTATAATTTATTTTGTTTTACTTTGGTTTATTTATTTTTATCGGGGGTTTTTTTTTTTCAATGATTTTCTTTTTCGCTTCCGGTTTTTTCGTAGTGGAACATCCGGTTTTTCCATACCTGAATTCAACATGGGACATTTGTCAATAAGTAAAGTAAATTGGAATTAATACGTTGTATCTTTAAATATTGTTCGAGTTTGGGGAGAGAAAAACTTATGGATTTTTTGTCTTTTAATTTTCTGTGTCGTTTTTTTTTTGTGGATTTGGTTTTATATTTTAGCTGTTTGTTAATATTGAAATGCGAATGGTGTGAATGTAGGTTAGATCGAAAATAAAATGAAGATTAGGAAAGAGAATAGAAATGAGTGGAATTACATTTGCAATTTGTAATTTATATTGTATAATTATCGTCAATTTATTCGTACCACATTATAACAAAAAAAATTCTCATTATCATCATTATATAGAGCACCGTTTTCTCTTCTAAATTCACTACTTAAAATCCAAAATCAATTAATTAGTTCAAAAAATATAATTACTCAAAGTCACAACAATTTATTTCACCTTCACAAACTTCAACATAAAATTTCCTTCAATTTCCTTTTTGTTTTCCAGCCTAAATAAATTCACCAAAAATCATCAGTATAAACTAAACGAACATTTTAAATTTCATATTCATTTGTATTATTATGGGTATGATCACACTCGTGATGTATAAATTCACAGTGATTTGAAATTGGACAATGAACAGCAGATATATTCGCTATGGTGTGAATGGTATTTCTCTATATCAAACTATTGCTCAATACATCCATACAAAGGTAACATGTGCAATACACATACAATATACAACGTCGTCAAGTAAATTCATTAATAGCTATAACAATACAGCAATAAAAGATATAACAGTATTAGTGTGAACGCGAACACACAAATCCTTCACTTTGATTTTGGTCAAATGTGTTTTAGTCCTCACACACCTTCGAATTCTCCCCCTTCAATATTATCCAATATGTTATTGTCGTTGTGCGTTTACTACTGGTCAACTGGCTTTAACTATAATCCATAGACAACACGCGATACAGTATTGTATACATTGTAGACATCTCCATCAAAATTGACAATCGAAACCTGGCTGGATCATTATCACTTTGGAGATCTTTTGCATTAATAGCAATGCCATTGGTTGCGAATTTGTATCTGTGATGGGGGGGAGTATGATGTTTATGGATGTATGTGTATATGATATTATGGCGTCAGTTTGCAATGTTTGTTTGTATATATATATGTATATTTGTTATATATGTGTGAACGCTTGACATAGAGATGGTGCGACAGGCGAATGATGTATGTCTACTCTACTAATGACCGAGTAGGCGTTACCGTTGCACCACAACTATTGTTAACAATGCATTATCACTCTGTTATCATTATTATTGTTGTTGTTGATGTTGATGTGAAGATGGTTGGATTTTGTTTTGTGTTATGTGTTATTTATTTCGATGGTGTTTAGGTTGTTTGGAAAGTTTCAAGTTTTGATGTGAGACAGTTGTTTTGTTTTATATTTCAGTTGGAATTTTTAATTGGGTAATGGTGGAAGGGTTTGTTTTTCTTTTGCTTTTGTGTTTTTTAGAGAGGTGGTTGGATGGTTGAGTTTGGTTTGTTGGGATTGGTGTAGTTGGGTTGGATGTAGAATTAATGGTGGATTTTGCAATTGATGTTGTGATGATGTCTGGTGATTGGCAAGATGTGAGCAATTGCGATTTAATGTTGGTGAAGGTGCTTTTAATATTTTTTTTTTTTATTCTTTATCATGAAGAGCAGGTGGATTTGGTTATTGTAGGTCAATTGAGTGCGCTTGGTTCTTTTGTTTTGTTTTTGTTTTTTTTTTGTGGAGAATGTAATTGAGATCTGGTGAAATTGATTTGTGAAATGTTTTATGGGGAATATTAATTTTTCTTGGGATGTGCTTTTTTTTTCGATTTTTATGTTATTGTATGTATATTATGGTTTCATGGAGAATAATTTTCTTTCTTATTCTATATTTATTGATATTTTATAGGGATATTTGTGATGAAAGTTGGATATGTGATCGATTTTTTTTCTCCCTATTGAAATTACTGTCGTAGAATTGACAATGAACCAATGAATTTATTATGACGTTTTCAATTTGAATGTATGAAAGACGGATGTTGAAGTAATTCCAACGTATCTGTACATTTATGGATAATTTATTTACACAGGGGGAAAATTATGGTTTGAATCAATAAAATTTTATTGGATCTCACTATTTTTTTCTTTCTTTACTTGTAAAATATTCAGCAGAGTTCAATTGAATTAATTAAATATTTACCTCTCTTTATTTTCTCCCATTAATTTATTTAATATTTTTATTCATTTGAAAAATTTATTATAAATCTAAAAATGTTTGTTCTTTGATTTTTGTTTCAGGTGAGTTTTTACACAAGATAATTTTCTCACTTCTCAAATTGTTCTTTTTCAAACTGGATGAATATAACACAGCAGGATGGAATTATACGTTATTGGTGAGGTTAGAAAGTGACTTTGATTTTTTTTCTTTTCTTCGCCTCCTGCGTGAGAGAATGTGAAGAGGGAAGTTGGGGAAAAAACGAATACTTGAACCACAAATTTTATCTATTTTTTTTCCCTGTCTTCTGCTTTCGTCCTCTTTTTTTTTTCGGGGATGAAACGAGTGTGGAGAATTTTGGAAAACGACCGCAGTCATGTTTCAGAATATAATGGTTTTTTGTATATAGTTATATATGTGTGGATGTGGCGGTGTGAAGAAATGGTTATATGTGCACAGTGGGAACGTCTCACGGGGAAAGAGGGGTCGATGCCTTTGGGCCATATGGCGTTTTAGCTACCCGAGGGAGGCCCCTGAATTTCGACTATGTATATAAGTCCCAAGTTTCGTGAACCCCCATCAACGCACGCTCCTTCATTCACTGATTAAAGGTTTCTATTTTATTTTTTTCTTCCTCTTATTCCCTCGTTTTGTTTTATTTTTATATTTTCTTTTTCGGTTTCTTTTTTTTTTGTGGATCTGTCGGGTTTACTTACAAACGTAACATTATTTTTTTTTTTCAACTGTTTTTCATATGTGCGTGCGGAAACTCGAGAGGATTTTTCCTAATCTTGAAAAGTTTATGTTTATGTATCAGTGTAGATGAAAGGAAGTTGTTGAGAAGAGAGGAAAAAAAAATTTATTGATGCGCCACATGAGAAAAACTTTTGAGAGTGTTTTGCTTTTGAATTTTTGGTTTATATGTTTCGCTTTTTTTTTGAAATTTATTATTTTATTTTATTCTTTTTATTGTTGGATGATTTTATGATGTATTACAGTATGATTCATAGGTTGGAGAGTGGGATTTTTGATTAGGAGGGGAGAAATAGATTTAATGGGGCATGTGTGAATGGATAAAATTGGAAATGGATAATAGATATTTTTCATTCTTCACATTTTTCACATATTCTTTTGTTTAATCAATTGAATATTCTATTCTTTATGAAGATATCTCGAAATCGAATGCTATAGTATGATAGATAATAAAAAATTCAATTGTAATTGAATTAATGAAGAAGAGAGTGTAGAGAAAGAGAATGAAAGAAAGTCACAGAATTTTAATGATTTATATTTTCATTTAAAAGTTTTTCCAAAAGTTTTTTCTTTCTATTTCTTTTCTAAAATTACAAGATTTTAAACTATAGTATGAATTATAAATTAATGTGGGAACAAAATTTTGAATGAAAGAAAAAAAGGAGAATCTTCTTCAATTAACCTCCAAATTTTTTCATATAACATAACCAACAAAATTTGATGGAAAAAAAGCCAAAATTCAACATTTTTTCTTTTTTAATTCAATTTTTCATTTTTCATACATCAACACGGTCACGTTGTTGAATAATTAATTTTCTTTATACTATTGAATAACCCATTTATCTGTTATTCTCTTTTTCACAATTCATCCACCCACTCTTTCTCTCTCTTTCTTTTTCTCTATCTACTTCTGTTTTCCCACTGCAGTTCAGAATTGAGTCTCTAGTGCCAATTTATTGACTTTTACTATAAATACACTCACACTCACATCAATAGATGAATACAAACCCCTTGCAAGTAATGTTTCTTTCTTTTTTTTCCTTTCTTTTTTACTCACTTATATTCTCATTCGTGTATATAAACTACATGAAATATTTCACAATATACTGCACACAAATAAAAATTCAAGTTTTTATAATTCACAATGACAAATTCTTATGAAAAATATGTGACTATTCTAAGGGAATTTTAGGTTAGGAAGTTAATGTTACTTTATTTAACAAGAGAGAGATAAAAATATTGGCTACGCCATTGGCTGCTTCATTTCTTGAGTATCGGACGCTTTTTTATATTCTCTTTTAATATTTTTTTTTTCTCTTTCCTTTCTTTTTCTTTTCTTACTTTCTTTCTCTTTCTCATCTTCTTTGCTCGTCGACGATTTAACCACCCTGCACGTATAGACAGCTTCACCCACTACACAGAAAATAGTCAGGACCTCTCTGGAAAAGAAAATTACGGATGTAAAAAAAAAAAGAAGAAGAAGAATAAGGAGGAGGAAGATAAAAAAAAAATTCAACCGAGTATAGTGGTGTATAAAAAAGAAAAAAAATCTACGGGACAACCACAATCCTGGAGAGCATTTATCTCCAGCTGCGCGCTTCTATATCTTATATTGCACTTATACGTTACATGTGTATGGGTGTGACGCGTTTTGTCGGTGTACGACTGGTATTTATTTCATCAATTTTTTTTTCTGCGTTTTTTTTTGTGATGCAATTTTGGTGATGATAAGGAAGATGGGGAGGGGATTATTAATGATTCAAAGATGATTATATATTTCAAGTTGATATTTATTTAATGAGCAATTGGATATTTTAAAAATTTTTGGTATTGATTTAATGTTTTTAATTATTTTTTAATGAATTGTGGATGAAGTATTGAAGGGATAATTGTGTATATAATTATTGAATGTATTTGAGCGTGGTAATTTGGCTGGTGGTTGATAATAATGACCTTTATCACCATTTTGTTCGTGAAACAATAAGCTTAAGGTCTCTCACAAAATCGGTAGCTAAATCCACCACTAATCCTCATCCCTTGAGAGCTCTCAGTCTCGCTCATTTCCTTGTTCTCTAATACAGTGGTATTCACTTCTCTATTTCCTATCTTGTGTTTAAATGGTCGTTTACCATTGTCTTTAGTTCCAAAAACTGGTGGCGATTTCATTTTACCAACTGATACCTAAAAGTTTGTTGTGTGGCTACTGATTTACATACCTGTTGTTGATAATTTCACACCCGGAAATTTTTATTTGTCTCTCTAATTGTTGTATTTTGAAAATTGTTTGGGTTTTCATTTTATTATTTGGTTGACTGTGCAATTAATTGAAATTTAAATCAGCGTTTGAAGTAATAATTGAAATATTTATTTTTATGAATTTATTTCACAAGTGAAAAAATCTGTAACGTTTTTTTTTTTGTATAGATTACATCACTTGAATATGTTACGTGCTATATATCGATTGAGGAAAATATTAATGACGTTATAGAACAGATTTAAATTCGATTTTTATTCGCATGAATTTTATTCTTTTCATTGAATAAGAAAGACATGAATTTCTCAATAATTTCATTGCTATTCTTATGAGGAAAAAAAAATCTTCCACCCTTATAATCTCTATAATTTTAGTACCGGATATAGAGAATGCGTTTACGAATTCAATGACCTCTCCACAATTTGGATATCATTATTACAACCCGAGATATAATAACAGCCAAATCAAAAAATTTATTCCAACAAAATTGAACAGTTGCAAATAAATCGTTTCAATCAATAAAAATCCAATTTAATCATTGACAAATAAAACAAACGAATAAATAATTAAACTTAGTAATTAAAAATAAAATAATCTTCAACAATCAGTACTATATAGGTTAGCCATAGAAAATTCCCATGAAATTTTGCATTATTAATAATTGAAGTTGAAAATGCAGAGGGAAATAAGAAAAATTGAATTCGTGCGTTTAAAATTCTCTCGCAAGTTCCGTTGGCACCCGCACACATACTCACACTTTATATCCACATATACACAAACAACAAACGAATAACATTGAACGCTACAATGTGTAGTAGTAGGGGCCCCATGACTAAAAGCAATACACACACACACATAAATATATTTGCGATGGAATACACGTTAAAACCCTGCGTCGTCGTCGTGTTGGACCTGCGCCAAGAGAGCGCGTGCGCTTGTGTCCGTGCGCCGAGCAGCTGTCCGCCAGGTGCTTGCTACGACTGGCCAATCGGGATAGGGCCCTTATATATACACGGCCCACCGTCGGCCCGAAGCTAACATTGAGAAACGCCGCTTTACCAGGGTGCTCTCAACCTTTTTTTCTATACACTTTTACATGTATGCGTGTGAGTTTATGCATTTACATATATTTTTAAGTCGTCAAATATATGATCGCCCCCTCGTTTTACCTGCAAAACCCGGAGGGTTGCTGCGCTGGTTTTTTTTTTTTCAAGAGAGAGAAGACCTGTCTACGAACCCCATTGTTGGTTATATATAAAGATATTTATGTGTGTCTGTATGTGAATGTGAATATTTTAAACTCGTATATGTATTTGTGTGTCTCAATTTCTCCCTATTTTGGATGAGGCTTGAAATTGCATATCGTCAAGTTGATTTTTGTGATTTAAAATAGTTGAAGGAAATTTATTATGCAGATGTGAATGACGCGTTGGATTTAGTTTTTATTCCAATTGTTATTTTATGTGAAATTTATTGTGAATTTTTGAAGAATTTTAAGGCTTTTTTGAGGTTATGGATGGGTTAATTTTAACTTTTAGGTTAGAATTCAGTGATTGATTGATTGATTGGATGAAATTAATAGTTAGGGATGGACATTTGCATTTTAGATGATTTTTTGAAAAGATATTCAAGATGAGAAGGGATTTATAAATGTTTGGATAGTATTGGAAAAATAATTTTCTGTGAGAATTTTAATTGTTGATTTTATTTATTCAAATAATATTATTTTATGTCATGTCCGGAATTTCATTGATAGAATTTATGTGCACTCAGACGTTCATGTAAATATGAAAAATAGAAAAATTTGATAGAAAATTTTATCGATAAATATATGAAAAGTACAGAGTTAGTATGGTGGGATATATATATATATATAAGAGGAAAGTCCCGTTCGGCTGATAACCGTTTAGGGTAATGTTGGCGGTGCTTTTGTCACGCCCACGCTATACCACTTGGGCGGTGAATTTTATTTGTCGTGTACCATTGTTACATTTATATATAACATTCATACATACATATATATTTATAAAATACAAGTATATTCTCGTACGTATGTATATTTATTTGAATAATACAAATGGTTGCACGTGTTTAAAAGCGGCGAATTTTACAAACAATTAATACTTATGTACTTTGAAGTCACTCGATGTGACACAAAAAGTTACACCAGGAAATAGAATTGCGTTCACTTTATTCTCTAACATTTCATTCTGTATTTATTTGTTTATTTATTTATTCCTTTACTCTATTTTTATGTTTTCGGTTACTTATATATTTATTTACTTGGATATTTCTTCTGTTTTTATAACGACAAGAGAGTGTACGCACGTGGCTTGCCACTTTGAATCGTATAAATCAGATATAAAACCAATCGTGAGTATGGGCTTGTGCTGGTTAGTATTTGCGATATTTGAATACAATGGATACGAACAATCCGGATAATATTTTTGACATCATTAAAAAAATATATTTAAGTATTGGATTATATACTGATTTTATTTTTTTAATTCGGTTTTTTTGTTTAGCGGAATTTAATGAGATTTTCATCAGTAAGAAAATATTTTTTTGTTAGACAAATTATTAATAAGTGTTTTTATTAATTCCTTAATATTTCTCTTTCTCCTAATTAATATCAATTGGATTTTTCGAAATACTTTGATTATTGAATAAAGAGATAAGATGAGATAAAAATGGTGAATAAATATTACAAGACAACAAATTATAGAGAAAAATAAAAATAAAATCCTTTCGTATTCTTCTTTATCGACCGGCGACGCGCGTAATTGGGTGTCAGTCAAAGAGTCACGGGAACCCCTTGGCAGGCCTTGCGCGACTTGAGTCGTAAAGTGCTTTGGTGCGCGTCATCAGACCTCTTAACTTCACTCATATCTATGTACATATAACAAATTGTCGTACAATTCCTTTTTTTTTTTCATCCATCATGAAAATTGTACTGAGACACATCAGTTGGGTGCTTATGTCCAATATTTTCAAATGAAAATACGTTACAAAATGTCACTTTGAGGTATTACTACAAACCATTTATAAAGAAAGCGAAATAGGAGAAGAAATGCGACCCATCACAATAATTCATTCAGCTTTACAGTTAAACAACATAAAAGAATAAAAATAAAAATTTAAATTAAATAAAAACCTTATTCTCACGTGGATGAAATATAAAAAGGAGATGTGTAAATACAGAATAACAGAAAGAAAAAAAAAACCCCACACATTTAATTATTTTATAAGACAGATTATCCTGCGGCATGAAAATAAATTTTTTTTTTTACAAACGTTTTGGTTTACTTTTTCCGCGCTTTTTAGTGTTGTTTTTTTTTTTCTTTTCTTCATTTACTTCTTCTTGTCGTTCTGTTTCATTTTCGTTTATGTCTGTGTCGGCGCGTTTATGATTCGGCGAAGTGGCCGCGGGAGCTAAAACCACATATGATATTGTTTGTGTGTACGTGTGTTAGTTTATATGGTCATAGGGAGGATAAAGTTGGACGGAGATGAACGAGGAGGGGAGGGAAGTAGTAGTTGTGTTGGAATATAAGGAAAAAAATTGTGGTATGACGTAAGCATTAGTTGAAAGCAGACTAACAGCTCGAGACGAATAGAAGTCAGAGAATGATGGTGCGAGGTGAGATGAATAGGGGATGATAACCCAAGAGTTTACTGTCTCTCAAGATATTTCAAATGTATGTGTATATTGCTTAGATGATGTGTGTGTGTGTGTGTATATTTATATACACGTATAGTCGGTGATACGGGTCAGTGACACGCGCCATGTTGTCTGCCAGAGTTTATTATCAACTATTGGCATTGCTACTGACTGACAGAAGACATTACCATTTCTTGCAATGATTTATTTATTTTTTTTTTTTCGTCTTTTACAATAGCTTTTTATTTTTATTAAATAATTATTCACATAATTGTTGAGATAGTAGTGGTATAATATGGCAATTAATATTCTGTTTTATCTTATGAACATTTCATTTGGTAATTGTTCAATCTTTTTGTTGTTATATTATTTATTGTGGTTTTATTTTGTTTTTATATTTAGTAAGGGTGGAAATTTTCATGGTTTTTATATCGATTTATTGGCCACAAATGTGATAAAAAACAAAAAGACGAAATTAAGAGCAATTTTTTTGAAATTTATTCTTTTGTTTATGAAATTGAAGTTTATTTTATCGATTTTAAATTATTATAGTTTATGAATATTTTTATATAGTGACTAGGAAAATTGACGTTGTGTGTGGTTTTAATTTTAATTAAAAAAAGAAAGGGTAATTTGTTTATTTATTTTTTTTTTTTTCATCCCCAATTCTTTTAAATTTTAGTTTTGTGCAATATTTCGTTTTATCGGAGTATGTAAATTTCGATGGTTGACTCGTGGCGGCGACCGGAAAATTTGAATGAAATTATTATATGGTGTGGTGTGGACGGCATGAGAGTGTTGTGTAAAATTATTACATAATTGTTATTCACACCCTGGTGGAGTGTATTCGAGGGAGAAATTGCTCACACATAGCAGAGAGTGGGAGATGGAAAGAGAAGGGATTAAATGAAAATCGTTGGAAAATAAAACAAAGTTTGTTTGTGACGGTTTTATATGGACGAACGGAAAGAGGCGAAGAGTGATATAGAGAGTCAGAAGAGAGGGTTGTTGAACAGTAACGAGGGTTGATGTCCAGTATAAAAGCGAAATGGGAATGTTATATATATATATATATATAGCTTTTTAGGGGTGATTGAATAGGGATGGATGTGGGCACTCGTAATTCTCATATTAACAAAAGCATATCCGAGTTCAATTTTTATTTAATATAATATAATATAATAAAAATGGAACGAGGGAGATGCAAATAAAATTGTAACGAGATATTTTTATCACTTTACAAGTGAGATATGAATGATTCATGTGTTTGAAAGAAGAAAAAAAAAATTGTGTGAAATTTACAACATTGTAAAATGTTAGAAGTTATATGAGGATATGTGAAAGGGGATGAATATCTTGAGTTTAGTAAATAAATTTTAAATATTTGGGTTCATGTTTGGAAGTGATTGGTAAAGTAGAATTGAGTTGAGATTCTAAGAAATTACTAAAAGCATATTAGAATTTTGTTTATGTCTTTTCTATTTTTTTTTTCTTTTCTTTTCTTTTATTGTTCACGTTTACTTAAAAATTTTATGGTCTACCATTAACGACATGGCAAACGATTGTTATTACCACTCATCTTCAATTTACCATAACCACTCGTGGTGTTATATCGATCAATGGAATCGATAATGATCCAACATATTTATAAGTCTATTTTACCATCAGTGGATCAAAAATTCCATCAAATTCTTTTTCTGAATTTTTTATTTCCTCCAAATTATTGATTCAATCATATGTTCTTTTTTTTCTCAATAACTTTTCATTTTCTATTGAAAATAATTTCTTAAATAATCAATCAATCAATATCCAACATTTTTATTCATTCGTTTATGTTTAGTATTTTTTTTTCTTGGGTTTCTCTCCTGCCGTCGAGCACAACCGTTCAATTCCATTGAATAACCCGCTGTCGATTTACTTCATTCTCTTTCATTTTCACATTTATATATATATATATATATATATACCAATATTGAAACACTCACAAAAATGGATTTACATATTTTCAGCGTGCGTTTGACCGGTAATAATGTTACTCGCATTTTCAACGAATGGTCACTCACATATACATTAAAAATAAAATAATAAAAATAAATTCCCTCCTCCTCTAAAAGTATCATAAACTTGACAATACAAAGCAGAGTTATTGTTCACTCTGAAAAATCAACGCAATCGAATTTATTTATGACTACAATTTTTTTTTTCTCTGTCATTATCATCATTATTATTTTATTTAATATTTTCCTCTATTTTTTATTCCACCCTTCTATATATATACATATATTGATAGTAGAGGAGAATGAGTAGTAAAAAAAAAAGAAACAAAATGAAAAAAAAAAAAGGGTGGGATGCCAGGCAACTTTTCATACGACTGACCGGTACACACGAGCAATTGATCAACCGTTCATGGTAGGTGAATTGTAAAATGGCGGATAGTGTATATTGCTCCCCGTCTCGCCATCACTCTTTTATGTATACATATAAAGTTAAACCAACCCCTCTTCTGTATACAAAAATACATGTATACAGCTATTGAGTTATGGGAATATGCGATTTATTATTTCTCATTTGCCATCATATGTTATGTGTATGAATGTGTGTCAGTGCCGAATCGAATTGCGTTATAACGATGATATGCTTTAGCTTTTTCTGCTTCGTAGACATTGGCAATTTATATAGTGATACATGGATGAATTAGGGTAGTGGTGGTGGTGGTGGTGAAGATATAGGGATAGTAGAGGGTGGTTTATGTGTACGACAGAAAGAGTGATCATCTTCATCCCTTTTTATTTTACTCTAATGGTAAAACAGTGCGTTATATATATATGTTGAGTTCACTTTACCTTTTGGAATAAGATGGGTGAGATGGAGATATATTTGTATGTATGGGTGAGTGCTGAAGGAGGGTTGTAAAAAGGGTAGGAAGGGATGGAATGGATGAGAAGTACTTTAGTTAAATATTTAAGGAACAGGATATTCTACTCCCGGAAACGGTTGAAGGAGAATTCTACGCTGATATATATTTCACTCGCATTTTTATCTACCAATTGGGTTCTCGCCTTTTATTTTTATTTTTACTTTTTTGTTTTTTTTTTTCTTTGTTGGCTCTTTTTCGATTCCCCTATTCATTTTGTGCTTTTATTTCTCTGTTGGTGTGGATGAATGTGTATAGATATGTGACACTGGGGTTTTTATTTTTTTTTTTTCTTTCTTTTTCTCTTTTGCTATTTGAATTACACATTTGAAGTACATTTCTGTGTTGGAAGTGAAATAGAATTTGAATTTGGGGAATTATATGGTGGTAGGGATAAATTTTTTTTGTTGCTTTTTGGCATTATATTGTGGATGTGAAAGGGTGGTGAGTTATTTTTGTGAAAGTTAATTAGTGTTTGTTGTATTGGAATTGGATTATTATGATTGATTCATTGGGGGATTTAATTGGATATTCATGAGGATGTTTGATGAGAAGGGGAAAAGTTTTTTATATTGATTGACGTATTGAAATTGAATGTAGAGAAATGTGAATGAGTTAATAGTGATAATTATTATTTATTGTGATATAAAATTGTATTTGATAATATTTTTTACTCAAACATTTATCGATTTATATATTTTCTATTTTCAACTCTATTACATTTTTATTTTGATAATTTATCACACTGGAACTATCAATTTTTCTAATACTTTGTTATCATTATTGTACAAATCATTTGACTGTCTTTAGATAAATAAAATAATATAAAAAAAAAAGTGACAAACAAATTTAATATCTGTAGATGATATTGACAATCAAACTTGGTCTCACCACATTAATGATAAACTTCACATTACTCATTCATTTAACTCTACAAATATATAAAAAAAGAAACACAACCCAAAATTTAATCAACAAATACATTTTCAGTATGATAAAAAAGATGCAAAAAAAAATTGATTATCAAATGAAAGAAAAAAAGAAAAATGATAACAAAGTAAAATAAAAAAAACAAAACAAAAACATTAAATTATTTGATCATTTAATACAGTCAACGAGATAGACAACGAAATTTTGATATCTTCATGCACACAGACACGAATGAACACATATATTCATATATATATTGAGTCGATGAGTGGCAGCAGTTCTCAGTGATTAACCGCACAAAACTGCGCACAATTCCGAGAGTAACTAAACCCTCTCTATCCTACTTTTCATTCTCTCTTTCTCTCTCATTCTCGTGTACTCATCCTCGTCGTGGTATTCGTTGATGGACGAACACATTGGCGCCACCCTTTCGACTTTTGTCCTGTAAATGTGTATACACCACGTATACACACGTGTATATTATTCTCATGTACACTCTCATGTATTTATTTATGGTTCTAGGCGAATATATACACACACGTGTAGTTGCTTCGGGTACATTATATATTATATTTATATATTTATATATATATCATACGGTTGGGCGATTTATTATGTTTTTGCGGCCGTCGACGTGATATCGTGGCCACGGTAATAGAATATCTGAAAATGTCAGAAAGCATATAAGTCACATGTGTAATTTTTTTTCCTTTTTTTTTTTTTTTTAACATTATTTCTTTCATTTTTTGTTTTATTTTTCTATTTACTTTTATGTCTTTTGTTTGTGTGCTTTTGGTTCAATCTTACGTTTATATATTTTGTACTTATTTCGTGTGTCTAATATTTCTTTGGGGTAGTTCGCTACATTATTTTGTATTTTTATTTATATCTGTTGAAGTTGTTGGGAATTTGGTTTGTAATTTATTTATTTTATTTAGTTGTGCATTTATATATTTATTTGAGGATTTATTTTTTTTTTCTTTCTCACGCATGTGTTGTTTAATCAAGCGTAAGATATTTATCTCGTGTTTTCACGCACATTTTCGTGGATATTATGGTGAATGTATTTTTGTGTGTTTGTCTCATCATACCCTAATAAATTTTCGAACCACTGAATTTTCATGGTTTTATATCATACGAATTTTAGATTGAGTTTATATGCAACCACATTGCCCCTGACATATTGTATTATTATTTATTTTTTTCTGCATCATTCTTTTTGTTTATTGATGTGGTGGTTGTTTATTTAGTTGTTGTATTTTTTTATCCCTCTTTTTCTGTCTATGAAGAATGGAGAAATTGGATGCAGTGAGACGAGTGACAGTCGACAATTATCGTTTGATATGTAGTTGTGTTTTAAACGTTTTATTTTTGAATGTAACACGAGTAGTGTTGTTTTTTTTATTTTATTTTCTTTCTTTTTTTTTTTCTTTCGCCAATTGGACAATATTTTTTTGCAGTTATTGCTCGCTCTGATGATTACGTTACGGTGAAATATTGAGAGTATATTTATTTTTTATTTTTTTAAATTTGAAGTCAACGGTGTATGATATTGGATTTTTGTAGATTGACAGCTTTTCATTTTGTTTATATAGTTTAGTGTTTTTTTTATTTTATTTTATCGTTGTGGTTTTTATAGTTTTTATTTTTCCGCTTTATTTATGATGAAAATTAATAGATTTTGATTTAGTTTATTTAATGAATATTGCAATTGTAAAATAGATGATATTATAAAAATTATTAAATTATCATTTTTATAATAATATTCACAGAATAAATTTTTTAATCTATTAAATATTATAATTTTCGTCATGGGGGTTGATTGTACATTCATGTTATTGTCCCAACACTTCCATTTCACACATTTTAGAAAGCCAACGTAACTAATAATAATAATTATTATTATTATGCTGGGGAAAAAAAAAAAGCTTGAATCTCTCTCTTTTCTTTAGCCACTGCTACAAATCTGCTCGCCCCGGTGTGTATAATTCTATCGGCTCGATCAAATAATTGAAACGCTTAATGCGTAGGTGACGCGAACAAACCCTCCAGGCATAAAAACACCCCTTCCAAAAAAGGGACAATCCCACTTTCTACCTATCACTGCCTCTACCCTACATTTTTTTTTTTTCCTCGTTCCATTCTTTTTCTCACTCTTCTTTCTTCCTTCACCCTCATTGATACTTTATACTTATACAACACAATACAGAGACAGACACACACACATTAATATATATATACATAGTTTGTCGAAAAGCAATCTTTTGCACGGATGACATGCGTCGTGTGTCAAAGAGAAAAATTCTACCACGCCCCCTAAAACTAATCGCAGTAAGGGCGAAAATTGACACAATAGAAATTGTGTACTATATATATATATATATATATATATTTTTTTTTTCCATCAAAACCAAAATGAACTGAACATGAAAAAATAAAAAAATATGAAAGAAAAAAAAAATAAATAAAAGCGTAAATAAGAAAAATAATTATTCCCTTCTTTTTTTTAACTTTTATTTTGTTTATATTATTCTTTTTTGGTTATTCTTTTGGAAATTAAATAAAAATATCCAATTCATTCCTACCTACCCTTTAGCGTTGTATATATTATACACGTTTATATGTAACTAACTGTATAGGGGCAGGAGGGGGATGAAGAGACATAATTCTGTATACAGAGTAGCGAGCAAGTGCGAGGGATTTGTGCACACATATCTGTATTATTATATAACATGTATGTAGATATTGTTGTATATGTATATATGTGTGTGTGTGTGTTGGTGTGTTTGCATAGATGTATATAACAATGGCGTTAGTATATATGTTCACGGGCGGATAAGACATATAGCCGTTATAGTGTGACAGTGTGTAGGTTGAATACAGTGGGGTTAAAGGGACTCGATGGTGAACAACATGGAATGAGGAAGCGAGAGAGAGAGAGAGAGAAAGGGAGGATAGTAGGGTGAGATAGAGGGTGATATTTAGGGAAGGGCGTTGGGCAGGGGGTAGTTGAGGCATTATAACGCAGCTACAAATCATAGGGCAGACCCTCCAAACGGAAGGGTCGGTTGACAGTAGGACGTTACAAACGTTCAACTCTCTCACTCTGGTTCTCACTCGGTCTTTCGTCTGCTCTGTATATTCAAGACGAGGGGGGTGATGTTGCGAACCACCCTCTTTGGATACTGAAAATGTCCGACTAACCCGCACTCGCGCACACACCCCCCTTTATCCACATGATGTAAAGGGAGAATTTTGGGGGCTGTCTGTGTCGTTGTGTTATATTATTTTCGCTCTTTTTCTTTGTGTTATGTTTTTATTTTGCTGCTATTTTTTTTTTGAGGAGTTGAGGGTTGGGGGTGGCTCTTTGTCTCTATTTGAACCTTGTATAGACATTTTTGCAGTGTATGTGGGTGTTCAAACCCCTTTTTCACTTGTTTAGTTATGTTTATTTATGGGGATTTTTTTTTTAATTATTAATTTCATTTTCTTCTGTTTTGGATTAATTGTTTGGTGGTTTTATTGAGTTTGGTTGAGTCTTGTTTGAGATTATATTGATAAAAAATTCTGTTGTACAGGAATTGACCACCCTTTGTACTTGTTTAGTCATGGTTGGTTGTTTTATTTTTAAATTCTTTTTCCTTGGTCGATGGTTCGTTTACTTCATTATTGTTTTGGGGTGGTTTATTTATTTGTGTGCTAAAGTTCTACATCAATTCGTAGCATTGTCCGATGATATTCAACCACCAATCTCTTTCAATCAGATTTATTTTCAATAGTAATGAAACAATAATTTCATTTTGTTCAGTTGTTCATTTGTTGATTTATTGTTGAACTTATTTTTCTGTTTGTTTATTTAACTCTGAAGTTTTTGGGTTCTTGAATTGGATTCGTTCGATTATTTCGTTCAATTTATTTTTTCTTTTTTGCTGTGGGTTCTGTTTGGCTGTGAGTGATGAGAGTGAAAAAGAAAAATGGTCAGCCAATAAGATATCAGTTTATAGATATATGTGTAGTGTACGTCAAGAAGTTGGCGTTTATTGGCTCGCAGAACATTTGGAAACCGTAAAACTTGGAAGATCAACAAGGAGACGAATTTATGACAGTTTGTGAGCTATGCCAGTTTCAATGTATAGATCAAAAGCTATACATGTACGAAAGTGTATGTGGAGACGTGGGTGGGTGGAGGGTGGATCAAGTACCGAAGTCGTCACTCGTGAAACTATATACATAGAAATCCATTATCGAGCGTATAGGAAGAAGTTGGATGATGGGCGAAAACCCAATTGGAGTTTGGTGAATTGTACAGAGATAGAATTTTATCCAAGTTTACTATACTGGGTGTTTGCAAAATTTATTTCTTGTCCTCTTTAGTAAACAAAAGAATAAACAAAATGTATTTCGCAATACTAGACGAAATGAAATGCATTTCCTTATCTAGATAATGAAATGTAAATTATCTAAAGTTATTTAATATGATGGGAATTATTTATTAATTAAAATTTTGAACTGATTTTGAGCACCACTGATGAGCTAGTTTGTAGACGAGCTATAAGGCATTGTTTTTGTCGGTGGATTTAGAGATTTCCCGACGACTTGAATCTCTGAGAGAATCTACTTTACCGTCGGTGGGCGCAATTGAATGGGCGATGGAAAGGCATGGGGAATGGATGGCGTTATTAAATTTTTAATGTGTCTAAAGTTGGTACGATCCAACTCGCCCTTCATTTTCCTTTATTTTATTTTATTATTTTTCTTTTTTTTTTTTACCACTGCCAACCTTAGCCAACCCTCTGCCTCTTCGTTTCACGGTAAAGAGCCACACACAACGATTCACAACCCCTCTGGTAGAATGAACGTGGCAGGGGAACATTGAAAAAGCTCCCGGCCTTTTGGGAGTAAGTAGAGAAGCATAGTGAGATGAACGAAAGATAGAGACGAGAAAAAAAAATGGCAGAGTCGAGGAGTTATGAGAAAGGGAAAGAGAAAATAAACGGTGGTAGAGGGTGTGAGAGTTTGTGTTGTCTGTCGCAATAAATTTATGAATTGCTTCCAATTATAACTGCGGTGGTAGTTTGTAATTAAATAAAAACCCAGCTGAGCATCGCACCTTTCAAATATTTTTCAACACTTGAAGTTAATTTTTTATCATTTTACTTTCATGTTTTGACTGTTCTTTTTTTGAATTATTTTCACGGTTAATAATTCTATTTGCTTATGTATATTATTTTGCATACGATTTCTACCCACATGATAATCTTTTCATCATCAGGGACATTGTAAAAATACGAATCTTTACTTTAGAATAATCTGCAAGAAAAATGTCACTTGAGATGACCATAATTCAAGTTGGTTAACGGGAATGCTTGGTCATCAACTTGTAATGATTCGTATATTATGTCTTGCTTTTATTCTTCACTCTTAAAATATATTAATATCGTTTTATTTGCAATCCCATTTTATTATGATGTCATTCGTGTGTGGTGTCAGGTGCCATCAAAATGCTCATCTTGAGTTATGTACTCGCACATAAACACAGATTAATGTAGGCTTCTTTTTTTTTTGTGTGTATGTACGTTCTCACAGTGAGTTGATAAATTTTTCGTTCGTCATCATTGTAACATGATCACTATTTACAATAAAAATAAGATGACAGTTGCCTTGTAATTATAGGAAAAATATAAAGAATAAAAAGAAAACCAAAAATGGTATATAATAAACGGATATAATCAAGGTTGTGTCAAGAAAATACTTCCGTGAGAAAAATGTGATTCTCCAGACTAAAATCAGGAATATTCTATGACAATGTCATTTTATCCAAATCCAGCCGTGACAACCTTCATTGAAAGGACAACAAAAAAACCAATTAAAAAAGCCATTCAAAGATAAAAGAGGAAAATGAAGTGAGCGAAAAAAAAAAAAGAAAAAGCTCTTCCTGTTTGTCGACGTTTAATAACAACAACAGAGCATGAATTAAAGAAAAAAATAAAAAGCCAAATAATAAAGTAAATAAAGACGAAGAGATAACCATCAGTCGGTAAATAAAAAAAGTAAGAAGAAAAAGAACAAGCGTGTGCGCGTGCGCACTCTTACAATATTCTCTCTTCTTGATATTTCTTCCTCTCAGATGCGGTTTATATATATATATACATGGGTTCTTTCAGGGTCGTTAGTCTTGTGGTCGATGAAAAATTCATTGGCTTGTACCAAGTGCCATATTAGCCGCTGTCGGGGTCTACGAAAATGGCGGAATGCTTGCCCCGTTTGGGAAAAACTGGGCATCATAAGTCGCTGGACCAGTCAGTTGTTTATTCTTTATCTTTTTCCTTATTTCTTACCATCTCCCTCTTTCACTCAGTCATACTCATATGACTCGTTTTGCGGAGAAGCCGCGTGTGTCCTTGGACATGGAAGGGCGAGCGTGTGCGCACGTCAATAGACACAACAAGAGAGGCTTTGAAGATTTTATGGGAATATATATCTTGGTCAGCGATCCAATCATTTCTAATTATTGCGGTTTTATCAAGGTTATGTACGCAATAATAGAAAAGAAATCATTTTTGCAAAATTTTCACTTGATAATAAACATAAAAAATATTAATAACGTTAGAAAAAAATTGATACTTATGTAGTATAACGGCATTTCAACATGTGTTGTTTGTGTAGGTGAGATAGATTATGTAAAACAAAAGAGCCAACGTCAATTGTGAAAGAGAGATAATAATGGTTAAATGGGTGGATAAACGGGAAAATGTTTGACTACAACCATTCATATACGCACGTTTATTTACAGGTATATATTGTTGCAATGAATACTGAAAATGTGCGCAGTGTGTAGAGAATGATAAAAGTGCCGAATGAAATATGCTTTGTAGTCAGGCGTATGTATATTCAACGACAGAATAGCAAAGATATGAACAGTAAGAACAATAGCAGTTATTGGTTGGTTGAATTCTATTGGCGTTTACTAGTAGTTCCAGTGTACAGCTTGTGCTTGTGAGATTACTTCGCCATCTATCTGTATAATCATACACCAAATTACTAAACAATAGCCGGATTAGTAATAGATGACACAATGGTTTTTAAAGTTATTGAGTATCTCGTAGGATTTATTATTCTGTAATGTCACTACTTATTTTACGGTAGTAATTTATTTTATGTAGAGTAAAATGCCTTAGGACTTCTTTCATTGGGTCGGCATTTATCTGTTTCTTCAGGTTCTTTATCGAATAGGGGACTAGTTTTTGTTTTTTTTTTTTAAGTTTCACTGAAATTATGTGCACGCATGTGCGTTTTACACAAATAATTGATGGTTTGAGGTTATTTTATGGATTCCAAGTAGAAATTTAATTATGGCAGAGACTGAAGTTGAAATAATCTATGCTGAAGAAGAAGATATTCAGCAGTTAGTTTTACAATATGTAGAATTTGCGTTATTCCAAGAGATACATTTGACCTGACAATCAGTGTCTCACTCGACTCAAGATAACTCTCAAGTTATATTCTCGTGAAAGGGTTTTACAATGTTGTATTCAACATATTCTGTTGGGTTATTGAAAATATTAATTAGCATTATCAGTGGGTGAACCTTATCAAAGAAACTGTTCAACATCATCTGGAACAAACAAAATACTATCAATGAAATTTATTTTATTCTTCCTGATCTAAAAACATGATATTGAACATTATGAAAATGACATTAACAAATATTCATTGGACATTGAATGGCAGGTGGAATTTAATTTTTATATATTAATTTTTCCCTTCATTTGAAACGAAATCGATTAAACTTAGTAAATCAAGTAGAGGCAAATAACTACATTTCTCTCTCTTTCTCTAATATTTTCTCTGTTATTCTCTTACTCTCTTATACTCTTGTGTACAGCATTACGTCAACGGCGGCAGGCAGTCTGGCCAGTTTGCCTTCTCGGTTAGCTATACACACCACTCTCCTTCCTCCTTATGCCCCGTTCTCTTATATACCAACCACAACCGTCGTTGGTACACCTTCACTGGCATCTCCACCAACATTCTCTATAACCTAACCGTGGGCGTATCACCATCTCATTCTCTCTTGTGAGCAATATGGTAATGGCAAATGCGGTAAGAGGAATTAAACAGCGCATACAATATTATAGAACGCATTTCCGTACATTGCTAGTTTACCCTCGGGGCTATTTAGCCGCCTCCAGAATATTCAAACTTCTGATATGCCTACCAACTTAATGCCGTCAATGATATTTCAAACAGCGACAAAACGACCCTTTGGGAAATACTCTCAATACAGTTGAGTGTTGACTTGTTATATACAATTACGGATAATTTATTTTATACACACTCACAATTAAATGTTATATTTATTTCAATGAATAATTTTATTTCTTATTTTTCTACTTTTTCTTCATGCATTTGTTGATACATTTGTATTCTCGGCACGTGTTCCATTGCGTTGGTCAACCTGTTGCGCAATTTTTTTTCTTCTCTCCATCATTTTTGTTGTATCTTCTTTTTTATTTTCGTTATTTTGTTTAAACCGCCACTGTTTGGTATTATTATTAGGGCATTCTTGTGTGTACTCTTACAGATATTTATCCTTTAGCTTCTTTGGTAGTGGAGACAAATTCTCTCTTTCACTCTTGTGTTTCTTCATTATCATCACCATCTTTTCTTTTCTCTTCTTCCTTTGTCATCATCATCTCTTCTATATACTTTACTGTATATATAGAGTCTTTACCTTTCTAATCCCCCCTCCTCTTCAACAAAGTCCTCATCCTGTTCTTCAACATCACACAGAGTGTTATGTTTGCTTACCAAACCCGACGACAAACATAACTCCCGGTTTAGAGGCGCGGCAATGTGTCTCTTTCTGTTTCTTTCGTTTTAAATTTTTATGCAGCTTCTGCGACAATGCAAACAGACGATACATTTATCAAAAATATTTTCCTTTTATTTTTATTATTCATTCTTTAGTATAAATGTACATTAAATTACCAATTGTTTATGAGTGAAGAAAATTGTCATTTGATTTTTATTATTTTATAAATGTGTGTTGTGTATATTATTTTGTAAGACACATATCTTTGTCTTGTGGATTTCGCAGTAACTAGACGTCTCAAATGAATCTGTGGGTAGACACACTGGCACAAGAGAAAGAGATTGGTAGTAGTGGTGGTGGTTGGGCTGATGGCTGTATATAGTTGAGATATTAGATACAGCGCTTGGACCCCAAGCACATGCAGCCTCCTTCTCTTTCTCATTTGCTTTGTATGTTGTGACGTATGTATGTGTGAGTGTGTTATAGAGAATGTGTCTTTGTGTACTTCTCACAATTCTGCGTTTAGCTGTGTATGTGATACAGCAGCAGCAGCAAAAGACAGAGTTAGCCAAAGCTCTACAAGTAACAAAACCAGTCGTGTTTCTACCGGCGTGCCAGCTGGCCGCACATTTACGCTTCTAATTCACTTTTCTAATATATATATATATTTCTATATGAAGTTTTCTTTATAACAAACTTGTGTGTTCGAAGAGGATTTGTGGTCGCATTTAATTCATGTGATGTTGATTTTTGTAGGATGAATAGAAGTGGAGATATGAATTGATGAATTGTTGATGATTTTAGAGATTATTTAGTTTTGTATTATATATGAATTATTTAGTTGGTTAGTTTTTTTTATTCTTTCATTATTTGCAATGTGAATTATTGATTGACAATATTTGTTGAGATGAATAATAATTTTGTGAATAATGCGAATTTTAAAATGAATAATAAGAAATTTAAATTCAGTGATTTTCATGGTGTTGATATGAAATTTAATAATGATTTGAGAATGTTCAATGTTAATAGTGAATTTTTGACGAATAATAATAAATCGTCGAGAAGTACACCAAGTCCTCGTGGTATTGTTAATAATAATTCGTTATCAGTGCCACCGTCACCACATTATTGGAAACAATGTGGAGGTCAAGAGAGTGGGGTAATGTTTGAATTTCCTTTTCGTTGTTTTTTATTTAGTAATTTTGAGGAAATAAATTGGTGGTGTAATATTATTTTTTTTTTTCTTTAATGAATGTTTATGGGGATGAGTGGACATGTGTGTATGAGTGTCAAAATAATTCACCAAGAATTATTTTATACCGACAAATGTGCTTTTGTATGCAACTGAAAGCTTCATCTAATATCCAAACACGATGCTACATACTAATTACATATACACCAAGTGGGTATTCGTACGCGTTACGAATAAATTCGTTGGGTTGTATAGGTGAATTTGTAAGAGAAGGGGATGAATTTGAGGTTATATTTTAGGTTATGAAGTATGCAATTGTGGAATCCACACGGAATTCCATAACTCGATTTTATTAATTTTCAACGTTTAATTCACTTTGATAAAAGATGTCATTTCAAATTGATTTTTCAATGTTATGGGATCATTGTACGGGGTTGGGGTCATTGCCATTCGATTTGTTGCTCTCTTTACTTTAAAATTCACTACTGAACAATTAAAATTGGTTGATTAGATTGGGAAATATTTGCAAACAAAGTCGCTTGAAATGTTGTGATGATTATTTCGTATTGTTGGAAAAGAAGAATTGAAAGAAAACTTTATTTTATTCATTTCGAAAAATTATTTTAATTGTGATATTGATATTTATTTTAAGAAATATAAGTTTTTCTTTCGAGTAACTCGCGTATTGGTTTCATATTTTCTAATATTGGATTTATTCAATACATTGGAACTTATCCGTCGAGATATATTTAGCTTGGATGTGTCATAGTCTATTACAGTTCACTCGAAATTAATCACATCGTGGGTTGTGATTTTATATACATTCTCCCATGCCTCTCACTCTTTCTACATGAATTCTTCAATTTAATGGTTTCTCAAGATATTTAAATATCAATCCTATAATAATTTCTAATTTCTTCATCATTATTAAATATTATTAACATTTTCAATCTTCAAATTTCAACGAAATCATTTCTAATTTCATCATAATTGTTTCTTAAAACAAATTTTTGATTTTTTTTCCAATTCATTCTTTTATTTAATTTAATAATTATGAACATATTGACTATAATTCTTACTGTTTAATTCACATAGCAAGAAAAATCCTCTTTACAGAAATAATTCGTGCAATAATTCTGAAACGAAGATTTTGTTTAATCTATAAATTGTCGTTGAGAGGAACAATTACGCAAACGTTGAGATAGTTGAAGTTGGTTGAACAAAAAGTGGTTGGTCTAATAGATATATATCGTATGTATACATATAACTGCAATCAAGAATAAACGAAAGAGTTAGAGAGTAAAGACAGAGTGAGAGAAGGTAGAAAACGTCGTGCCGGCAAAGTCCTTCGCCAGTAATTGCGCCAATTAAGGCTATTAGGAATATAATAAATCCAGGAAAATGCCCAGCCCTCTTCCTCTTTCTCACTCACTCACTCTCCTTCATGCTTACTTGGTGCTGCTCGCGATAAAACCCGAACGGCAATGAAGAGTTTCATATACACACAGTGAACTAGCAGAGACTGATAGACGATGTGGCTTTTGCCACTAAGAATCTCTGCATCACTTGTGGAATTTCATTTCTCATTTATTTATTTATTTCTCATTCATTTCTTATTTATTTTATCTCATTTCTTTTTTTCTCCTACTTCTTCTCTTTTCATTTGTTATTCACTTTAATACCACATTTATACTGTACAGTCTTGTAGATATATTCGTTTATGTTGACGTTGGAAAAATAGATAGATGAAAACAAAACAAAAATATATATATATATTTCTTCAAGTATTTTAACTGTAGCCTGGAGATGTGGAGAAAAAAATATAGAAATAAATATAAACCAACTAACGAACGATGATGAATAAAAAAGAAATAGAAGTGGAAAAAAAATGAGAAGTGAATGAGAAAAAAAAGAAGAAATGTTTAGAGATAGAATTTTGCCCCCTTAAGACTTTATTTCTGCGTCACGCAATAATTGTTCAACAAAACCCATTGGATACAAACATTCAGCACCTCATTATATCCACGAGCGCAAAACTATCTACTGTGCAATTATTATTGTGAAATAGTTTTCACAGAAATGTCATCGTGTCCAAAGTTTTTGCGAAATGAAAAAAGAAAAAAAATGAATAATCTATTAAATCTTTACTTATATATATATATTTTTTTTCTTTCTTTACTTATCTTATTTTGTATTGATTTCATTTATTAATGTTATTGTATCCAATCGATATATCAATGTGTTTATAAATATTTTACAACACTTCATCTTTGTAATGTCATATTTGATCGACAATAAATGTGAAGCAATTGACAAATTAATTTGTCATGTCGATCACGTATATTATCGGGTCGCTAATTGTCCATTATATATACATATATACATGTATTAATAACAGCCATCTTGTGTATTTGTATGTGTGGCACTGCAAAAGCCATCTGATAAATAATGTAGGCGATGTCGACAGGGAATTGCATATGCACACCTGATCACTAATCGTGACGTGAACTCTACAACGAATTTAATTTCATATTTTTTTTTCTTTCTCTTCATTATTAATTTTATTTAGTTTTCTTTTTTTTTTCTTTATTATTTTCTCTTTCCTCTTACTCACCCCTATAATATGCGACTCTTCCGGCGCTTCCTTCCGATGCCACTGACCGCACAAACACATACTCATCCAAGAGAATGTGAGAGAAAAAAAAATGAATAATGAAAGAAAGAAAAAGATATTGAGAAGACGACGCCATTCTATGCCAAGAGAATATTTCGTATGCTAAATTTAATTCAGAGAATTTGCTCTTCATCCTATTTGTCTCTTTGTTCCAACGAAATAATCCATGCACAAACTTTTTAAACTTCATTTATCATATTTATTTTTATATATAAATCAATCATGTGGTGAGGCCATTTTGTTAGGATTTATAATGATGTGTCAGATGGGTCGTATTGAATATCACGACAACTTGAGAAATTTCAAAATAATTCAACTATTAAACACTACTTGATATTATAATCAAAGATTTTTTTTTAACCATTGTCCAATATTTTCTAAACAATTTTTTCTTCCTCCTTTTTTTTTTCTTTTTCATTCTTTATAGTTATTACTATTTGCTAATGTTTTATCATTTTATATTAAACAATGTTAATATGTTGACAATGAAAATTGATGCGCAGGTATTAAATTGAACATAAACGAAATTCAATATCTAAAAACAATTATTTATTTGATATACAATTACAAATCAATTTTCTCTACTACTTTTTTTTTTCCTACACAAATTGCTCAGTGCAATTCGATCATTAATATAAATTCTCTCTATGTCATTTCGATAATTAAAATTAAAATATATTTTGTAGTGAAGTAATAGGGGATAAGGAAATTTTGTTTAAATTGACATGGTCTTTTTTTTTTTAAATGAAGAATACTTTATAAAACAATTTATTTATTCCATCCGGTTTTGAACATGCCTTGTCCATTTCCTCTTATTTCTCCACATGAGCTTTAACATCATAACAATAGACTTAACACATACATTGTGTATGTATGTGTGTGTGTGTATATGTTTATATTTTTTTCTTCTCTTTTTCGTCTTTTAATATTGGTTAAGAAGTCGTTGAGTATATCTTCAGAAGTTTGTGTTCTATACGCTGCCAACTTTCAAACGAGGGGTTATAACGTGCGTTTAAAAATAGCATCCAGTGTATTTTCTATTTCTTCGACCACACACAAATATATATACTCATATAGATATATATATATACATTAGGGCAGAAAAAAAAGGAAGAAATAAAGAAACAGGCTGAGAAATAAAATAATGTTGTTTAACATTCTCAGAATGAATTACCAACAGTGTCCCCTAGCTTATAGAACTTAATTACTGTTAAAACAGCAACAGAGAAAGGAGGATGAATTTGAAAAAGAAAAAAAAGAATTTTTTTTTTTTTTCTTATGCTCATGGACAAAATAAAATAATAATAAAAATTACGACAATTTTTCTTTTTTAAAGTGTGCCCGCATAAGATGTCTTTAAGACACCTGCTTACGTTTATACAATACCACGTTCAATATATCTAATAAAATATTCTGTTGCATTTCATGCCAAGTCATTAGATCACATAAATATTTATTTACCACAAGTTGGAACATTGTGGAATTGAAATATTCCCACGTTTCGATATTATGTGGAGAAAATAAATGATGAAATTGAACATGTAAAAGACACCTGGTCACACCATAATTGAGTGTTTACTGATTAATTGTCTAATTGTTTTTTCCGTTCAGGTGTGAATTTAAATAATTTTTTTTTTTTTAATGTTGTTGTTGGGGGTGTTGATGGTTATTTCATTCTTGGGTTTTTACCATATTTGATGTGGTGGAGATTAAAAAAGTGTAGGGAATAAAATAATGTGGGGGACAAAAAAATTGTCGTGTTCGATTGTAGAATGGAATATCGAGACATTGAGACTGGTGGTTTTCTTTCACTATATCTCTTTAGATTCCCGTATTCACCACCAACCAAGGTTGGAACTAAATCAATGTCGGACATTTATATTGGGTTGAGAAAAATGCTGACACATTACATGTATAGCTTGGACATATTAAGATTTCTGATCCTGCTGCTGTACACTTTTATTATTGCACAGGTCTTTTTTTTGTATGTTTTTTTTCCTATTTTTTGCTTCTTTTTCTATTTCTTTATACGAGAAAGGACACATAGAAATATATTTGATATATTGTCAGTGACATGTTGGCAATTGAAATGAAAATTAAATAATAATATTATTTATTTTGTTATTTATGAAAAAAATTCATTGATTGTATTAAATAATTATTTGAAACATTGAAAATGTAATGAATAATAGTTTTATATTATTTATAACATTTTTATCTGTATTCAAATGCATTGTATTTGTTTTTATGCAGATAGAAGTATATCAATCACCGGAAATTTGAATTTGGTCACTGCATTTATTTTATCTGCAATGACATAATATGATAAAATTGACCTTGCAAACATTTTCTACTGTCATTTTATCAGTAATACATTTTTTTCTGTTCTATTTTTTTTTTTCAATCGACAGCCAATTTGTTAATACAAATATGTGAACACAAATTTTATATCCAAAAATGTATGAGAAATGTAAATTAAATTTTGTTCTAATTGAATTTTTCTTAATTCTTAAAAATAATTAGAAAAAAAAGTCCCCTTTTAGTTAACTTTTAATAAAAAAGATTATCATCATCATAATATTTATTTTAATGACTTGAAATAATAAACTAAAATTGAAATCTCTTACTGATACAAATAAAAGCGAAATGAAAAAAAGAAAAATTCTTCTTCTATCCCTATTCCTTTGTTCTACTTTCATTTGATAAGAAAACAACTGAAAAAGAACTCTCTTATGTTACATACATTTCACTCTTCCATATTAGTACGTTATCTCATGGCCGAATTCTTTCTTACTCCCCTTCTCACATATAACTCACAACTATAAACATATACATATACATATACATATCTATATCTATATACATATACAAATACAAACATATGTGAAATTCACATATATTTACTTTAATCTCCATTTTTTTTCCTTTCTCACTACCCATTCTTTCTATCTCTTTCATTTTATGTATATGAATATATACATATATACACATATTGCTCACTGATGTATATAAAACCACTACATTGCCCGCAAGACTAGTGAAATACCAGTGCAATCATTTATCTCGTCTTGACTTCCGCGTACGAGCAAAATGCAGACTTCTCTTGATCAGAATAAAACTATTATAATTATAATATAATAATGCAAAAAATAAAGTGATTTGTATGATGATGATGATGATGATAGTGAGGGTGGTTATGATTGTGGGTGGGTGAAGAGGGGAATAAATTGAGTGGGATAAATCATATTGTGAGAGAATGAGAGTTTATAATGTGAAATATGAGATTGTCGGCCATTGAAAGCGTTAGATCACTTCGTGTCAAAGCAATTCATTTAAATTAATAGCTTTGAGATATTTATTTGTACGCCGACACTTTTATTCTGTGTTTGTGTTTGTTGTGACGTATTAAATATGCCAATTCAATGCATTTGTAGCTTTAAATTGCTTATATTATTATTAGTGTGAATTTATTTTTTCTGATTTTGTTTTGAAGGGAATATTTTTATTTTTATATTCATTGAATTATTGAAGTTTTATTTGTAGGGTTTTTTTTTATTTATGTACTTTTGTTATTTTCGTTTTTTGGGTTTAGATGTTTTATTATTGGTGAACTGTGTTGGGAAAAGAGTTTGCTATTGGTCAAGAATTTTCCCCCCACTACTGTGGGTGATGTGTTCTCCCTCTCTAAGACTTTCATCCCTTCTTAGTTGTTTCCTTTTTTTTAGATTCACGTTTATGCGTGTTTGTGGTGTTTTTGTTATATAAATTGGAATATTTTGTCGGTAGTGTCTTCAGTCTTGTACGAGTTTCTTTAGTGTCGATGTTGAATTTTCAGTTTGAGTTTAATTGTGGAATTGGTTTTTTTATTATGGACAATTGACAATGATATTTATATTAATGGAAAAATTGATAATAAAATAATAAAATAAATCATTTGAAATTTAATTTTTCAAGTGAAATAATTTGTCGATGAATTAATAAATTAATTTTGTTTCTTTAAAATTTATATCAATTGATTAAATATTCAATTAGAATATAAATATTGAATTTATCTCACGAATTGATAAATAAAAAATAATGTGATATTATTAAATCATTTTGATATTGAAATTTATCAACGAAAAATATCAATTTTATGAATTTGAAAAATATTCTTTAGGGGCTGGTTGGGTCGTTAATGAGAGTGATAGGAACTATGTGACCGAGTTGGTGTTTTTTTCTTTTCCTTTTTATTTGTGTGTGTTTTTTTTTCTTCTGTTCTTTTTCATTCTCACTGTTGGCATTTTGAATTCTACGAGGGTAAAATTGTCGAACACCCATCTCCACACATCTACACACACTCACACACACTCACACACACACATTTCATATAGGGAAGTTTGGTCTCCCCAATTTCAGTGGATTTTCGCCAAGTGAAGGAAGTTGGATGATTCTTTCATGGCCCTGAGAAGCCGTTAAATTCTCCTGTGCTTCTCTTCTTTCCTCTACTCTCTCCCTCTCTGCCGCCATTTTCTCCACCTCTTTCTTTCCCATTCCCTTCGCACTTCCTCTTCTTCTTCTTATTCTTCTTCTTCTTCTTCTTCACTAACGTGAACGGTGGCATCGGCATTTTATTCGCGTTAGTCTCACAAGCAAGTTTACTTTTCCCCAGCGACACTCTGCCGAACGGAATAACCAACCAAAATATTACACACACACATATATGTATAAAGAGGGTGCAAAAAAAAATTCAGAGCATCGGTATAGAGCGCCAAATCGTGAGAGGCGGGAAAGTTTGAATGAAAAATTTGCAAATTGTGCTTTAAAACGACTTCAGAATAAATTTATGTGATATAAATTCGTTGGGGGAGAAGAAAAGAAGAAAAGAAGAAAAGAAAATTGGAAAATTTTTATTTTTCTCATATTCTTCAAAGAGAATTTTGAATTATTTTTCAATTTTTGCCAAATATGTTTGTGCAACATTTTCATCACAACAATTATTCAATGGTACATTTTTATATTAATATGCAATTATATATTAACAAATTATAAAGTTACAATTGTAAATAATTATTCACTTGAACTATTTTATTTCTGTATTACAGTATGAATAATATTTAACAAATAGTTGACATTATTATTCTCGACGAAAGTACTTGGAAAGAGAACTAAAATCTTTTCCACTTGAGTAATAAAATATTTTATGGATGTAAATTTAACAGAAATAAAACAGTTTTTTTACATGAATAAAGAACTGAATAATTGATACAATGAAATGTAAATAAAAAAAGGATGAATTGAGAAATATTCGTCACAATATATAACAATTAAACAACATGAACATTTGGCAATTCAATTTGTCATTTATCACTAGTCTTAAATTCAATTAAAAATATTTTTCACATGATAGTAATAATGATAAGTCTATTACAAATTTATCAATCTAATGATTTTTATTTTTTGTGTTTCAGTATGGATCTGATGAATTTGGTCAGGATTCACCAAGGTACACATCCCCAAAGGCAGCATCCCTCTATGCCGATCCTTATTATATTGGTAAGAATAAATCTTATGTTATAAGACAAGTATGGCAAGGAATAAAGATCCTTTAGTGTATATATATTTTTTTTGTATATATATATCAAGTTATATATATGTAATTCTTGTATATGTATACATAAAGTAGCAGAAAAAGAGATAGGGGAAGCTCCGGTGCGAAGCGAGAAAAAGTTTTATCAGCTATCGAACGCTAAGTTGAAGGGGCTGGTGGTGGTGGGTGCTGCTGCTGTTGCTGCTCAGTTGTACAGTCACGCCAGTTGAATAGTTGGTAGTAGTGAAAATAGTAGTTTGGCTTAGTTTCTACGGTTGGGTAGAAAGGCATTTTCCGTTTTCGTCTTCTAACTCTGAGGGGGCACGAAATTACATAAAGCAAAGTATCAAGAAATAACTGTGCTCGCGGGCGCGAGTGTACCTCTATATGTTCACTTTATGTGTGTGAGCTTATTGCTGTTGTTTTCAAACTGAAATAAATGGCATCATTCAACCTTACCTCCCAATAGCATCCAAAACTAGGGCCAATTCTACTTTTGTTTGCCACCACCAAGATAGAATATTTTCGTGTACTTATATTCTTTGACGGGGGTTTTTTTTTTCGTTTCCCCTTTTGTTTAACTTTATATTATTTATATTCAATTGTCATTTGTTGTGACAATTATTGTGGGAATGAGGAAAAAAATGTGGAAGACGAATTTAGGGAGAATAATGAAAAAATTTTGGGAATTATATTTTGTAAAGTTTTTTTTGTTTTATAGTTTATTTATTTTGTTTAATTAAATTTTATTGGTGAAATAATTTTGGGTTTTTTTATATTTTTTTATAATATAGTAAATGAGAATGTTGGCAAGAAATTTACGAGTAAATATTGTCTGAGTTATATTATATTGGAAATGAGTTTGATTGTGATCAGTTGATAAACCCTGGATGAATCAGCACGTGCCGGATGATGATGAGGATAAAAGGGAGAAATATTTTTCTTTCTCTCCGCCACGTGACTTGTTTAACCAAGAAGATAATTTTCTGTTTTACCACAATTGAATTACGATTGAAAAATATATCGAGGGGAATGAAGAGTTAGGATTGATCGTGATGAATTGTATACGAATAGATAATTTTTTTATTCATTTCTGTTATCAAGATGACAATTTTTATTATTATTCCATTCTTTGTGGTGTATTCGTACAATCAATTATTAAAATCTATCAACTCTTTCTTATTTACAATTTTAATTTAATAATCTTTTAATAATAGACTAACTGAAATTGAAAGTTTTGAGTCACTACAAATTATATAGAACAATTAAATAATTTAATTATCCCTACTCAAGTGTAATATAAGGGTGAAATAAAGAAATAGCAACGATTATTTTCATAATAAGTGTTTTATATTCTAAAAAAATATTCGCATATGCCAGAAACGATGAGGAACAATTAATTTATTCATACATTGAATACTAATTAATAAAATAAAATAGGGTACATATTTAATGTTTAAAATAACCCAATAAATATATATATAAATTCTATATAATTATTTTTTTTATCTTATTGCAGATGGAAATGCGACGGGAACGGGTCCGGGTGATCCTTGGACAGGCGGTGGAGGTGGAGTGCAACCACCATATAGCGGATATGCACCACCTCACCTGGCCCAACCGGCCTATCCAATGCACATACCCCACGACGCTATGGTACGTTTAGCGAAATGAAAAAAAAAAGGGCAAAAGAAATAAGAAAGAAAAATGATGGAGTTAAAGTGTCCTCGATGCATCATACAAAATATCATTTCTAAAATCGCTCAAATTTCTCCTTTCAATGCATCAAATTGAATGCATCCTTTTTGATTGTCATATTCATCCCCTTGGAAAAAAAAGGAACGAATAATGAAGCTATGGATTCATTCACCTCAGAGGGATACACTCTCCTTTTTATTTCCTTTTTTTTTTCTTCCCCTTTCTTTCTCTACAAATGTACATGACCAGCTGGCATCATGCTCAAACTCGAATGACGCTGTTGATGACGCCGATGGTTGGGAGCCACTGATGACAGCATGTTCTCACTGGAGTGTACGTCAAATGAGTCATGGCTGCTATATATAGAGAAAATGAACGGGCAAACTCACACTAATGTGTATTCACGCACTGTAGACTCATACGTTTATATACAGACACACAGATATAACCGCCCCTTCGTTAAACCCACCTTGTTTCTACTAGTCAAGTGCACGCGTGGTAAAACGTATCATTTGATTTATGCATTTGAAATGATCTAATGTACGATAAAATATTTAATTTCATTTGAATGCAGTTCATTTTGTTAATTAAAATTTTATTATATTCATTTATATTTTTTTTGTCATTTGATTTACCTTTTCGCATTTTATTTGATTTCTTATGCCTTCGTTTTTCTTTCGTTAGCTTCTGGTGTTTTTTTTTTTTGCTTCCTTGTTTCTGCTTGTCAATGAATTTATTTAAGTACTTGAATTTAATATATTGGAGATATAAATTGTTGATGAATATATTTTGGCTTAGGCGCTCGATGTAAAATTAGACATTTTACGAGTGTGTGTATTTCTCTCTTTCGTGTTTTGGGCGCGCTCACTGATGTGTAATGGTGAACGCGTATCCAATATCAAAAGGTATATTGAGAAGAAGAAATTGGCGAGATGAGAAGTTTGTGAAAGCAAAAAGAAAAAAAAAAAGGAACAATTATGCGGTTTTTAAATTTTATTGTTGTTATTTTTAAACTCCAATTCGAATTTGTGATTGTTAATTCTTGGAATTTATTTTTTAAACAATCGGACAATGACTCAAGTATTTTTCACGTTTAATTTAGTCATTTATTGCGATTCCACAAAATTTGTAATCTTCATTTTTATTAATTGAAAGAAAGAGAAGTTTTGTATAGGCCAAATGGATTCATAAGAAAAATTGATATTTTAGTTGATACAACTTTGAGGTCATGCAACTCTGTGAAAAATAATTCAATGTTTGATCTGAAATAATTTCGTGGAAGACCTTCGAGTTCCAAGATGATAAACCAACAGAGTGCATTGATGATTTATAGAGTTAGATAGTATTTATTTCAATCCTTGTTCCAACTTGCTCTCTTGACTCATAGAATTTGAACAGAGAAAATGTAAATCATGATATCTCACTTCACCCATTGGTGATTTGACCAATTCTCAAATTGTAATCATTATTTTAGTTCGTGCGATAGTCATACTCATGCCAGTCATAAAAATAATTCCATGAATAATTTCTGATGATAAAAACGTTTGAAAAGTGTGTTGCCAGAGCCCTCATCATGTGTCATATTTTATTTTTTTAATCTGTTATTTAATTACTTATTGCCAGAATTTTCTGTACTACACAACTCCAAACTACTTTTTAAATTGAATTTCTAATATTGTTCTTTGTTAGTTTATAAAATTGTGCAATAACTTGAACATTTTGATTATTTTCAAGGCATACTCAGCCATGTCGCCGAATGGTGAACCTGCAGCGCCAATATTGGGCTCAGCGGTGACTAGTGCCGCATCATTGCCACCAATGTCGACGTTTCGTGGTAATGCAGCGGTGGCAGCTAGCGGCGGTACAAATGCACCATCACCAGCATCGTTGCAATACAGTCATAGTCCTGGTGCACCAGCAGCTGCACCAACGGCCAATGCGGCCACCAACAATCAACCACCAGCGGCTGATACCCTCGGCAAAGCCCTAGCATCCGTAGTAAGCGCACGAGTACGTCTCATTAACGTAACTCACTTTATTCAAATTCAAATACAAATAAACAACAATAACAATATAGACATTTATATCAATTTTTTTTTCATTACAATTAATTCAACATTTGTGAACTTTTTTTTTTCTTTTTTTTTTACTATTTTACTTAGTTAAATAATTTGATTGGGCAGATCTATCCCACGGACCAATCAGTATCCAGTTATAGCAGTAATCCATCGACACCAGTGAGTTCGCCACCACCATTAACGGGTTCAGCGCCAGGATGGGCACCTGGTACTGCACCAGTATCACCACATTTTACTGCAGATCCAAATCGTGGAACCATTCATATGGTACGAATCATAAATATACAATAATATTTGACGAATTTTATATAATTTTTGGTCTTTTAATGCTTCATTTTATTTGTCTCACATCACCACCACCACCACCACCCGCATATGAATATTTATAAATAAAATCAAAAATTGTCATATTTGTTATTTCTTCCTCATGCACAATTTATGTCAAATATTAATTATTAATGCCATTTTGCGTTTCTTAATACTTGAGCGCGTGTTATTTTATTGTTATTGGAAATGAGAGTGTTGAACATGGGACAATTATTTTATTTATTCATCTATACTTGTGAATATTTTATTCATTGTTATTTGTCATTTCAATCATCATTTCATGTTGTTCGATTGATTAATCGATCACACTAACACACAAATTCATTAATTCATTGGCTTTGTTTATATAAATTTTGTTGCTTTTGAAAAGTACCAACGCGAAAATTCAATTGAAGGAGATAAAACAGTTTTTTTTATTGACGTATTTGTCTTTTTTTCCCCCGATTATCCAATCATTCGAAACACACATTGATTGTCCATTATATCTGTTAATTCTGTCCGTTCTCTTTGTGTGTTGTGTACGTTGTTGTTGATTGACTTGTTGGTTGTTATTCTTTTATTTGATTTCATCCTTTTTTTTTCCCCCTTTTTTTTCTTTTCATTATTTTTTTATTTTTATTTTTTTTGGTTTTGTTGTTGCGTTGGTGTTGTGTGTGAAGCCGGCGCCCGAACAGCAGAGGCTAGACGATGCCATCGGCTACCTTCGCGACCACGCCGAGGTGAGGATTGCCGATTTTCATCATTTCTTTGTCTCTGTTTCCTCTTTCATTTAGTGTATTTTATACTCTCCTTTTTTTTTTTGTTTTCTTTTGACAATCGAATATATATGGATACATTGTGTCATCATCATCATCACCATTTTCATTTTGTTATTTGCTGTTTTAACATAACTAACAACATTTTTTTTAATTCTCTGCACAAGGGATGCGTTTTTTTTTTCAAATTTATTTATCATGAATTAAATTATTCATTTAATGCTGTTTTGCTATGAAAATTTATTCAATGAAAAATTTCTTTATTCAATTTTTTTCAATATTGTATTTAGTTATTGAATTTTTCTATTTATTTATTTAATAACAAATGATATTGTCAGTTGTTGTTGAGAGATTAGCGTAATCGAGACGATGTTGCCGTATTCTGTTGGTACAGGGTTCGCGGATGGAGGAACGACTGGACGATGCAATAAATGTCTTAAGAAATCACGCTGAGAGCCAACTTGGTCTTCATCTTGGTCCTGTTGGTCCTCATGGTGGTCTTTACGCCCACACATCACCACCGCAGTTGGATCATCTTGTAAGTAACTTATTTTATTTCTTTTCATATCTTCAACCTTCATCTTTCACATAAAATCTAAATTATAAGAAAAAAATGAAATAGAATAAAACAGAATATAACCATGAAAAATAATTCTAGACAAGTCCACATCCTGCGGTAACGGTCGCGCAACCACAAGGATCTTATCCAGGACTTGCGCCAACGCCCGACACAGATGGATCTATAAAAATTGAAAGGCTACCAGTTTCAAATGCGAGTAAGTATCAAAAATCATCATGAAGAAGAAAAAAGACATCAGGAAAAATGGAAAATTGCATAACTGTATTGAATGGATACGAATAATAAGTTCATTTTGCAATATATAAGCAACCATTTTTCAATTCTATTCTCGTACAACGCATCATCGCGTCACAATCACTTATTCCCATGAACGTTAGTGGATAGAACAGAAAAAGAGATAGAGAAAGAGGGGAAAAAAAAAATGAGAAAAACAAAATAAAAATAGAAAGATTGTCGAGCTCCCCAGGTGTTCTTTCAAGCTCGTGTGTCTCTCGTAACGCCCGATAAGGAAATATTAGATAAATCACACGACAAAACCGCTATCGTGTAAGCATTTCTTCTCTCTGGCCTCTATTATTATCCCACTCTCTTTGTTTATCCTTATTTCACCTATCTCACTCTATCTTTCTTGTATTTTCATTGAATTCTGACATTCACATATTCATTCAAACATTCTTAAAATTTTTTCGTCTTTCTACATATTGGCAGTATTGAACGATGTTGAAAACAATTTTACCTAAAGTGCTAAGTGAAATTTTCATGCTATAATATCCCTATTAAGTCAAAGTAAAGAAGGAAAAATATTATTTTTTATTTCTTCCTCCCTCGCATAACAGAACCATTTACGGTATTGTTTGGAATTCTTGATGCATTTTAGCCCGCACAACCCTTTTATACCCGAGAGAATAAACGTTTGAACAATCGACTTATAAATAAATTTATATATGTGTATATATATATGTATATATTTGCTGATTTATCGTAGCAAAGTCTGGTGAGACAGCACTGCAAAATGTTTCTGTAACTATTACAGCTATACATGAATTGTCATCGTTTAAGGCGATATAACTGAATCAGGAGAGTTTTGTGTGGCTTTATATATGCTTCCTGTTCCATAATTGACTCGCGACATTTTCATGCCAACTAAATTTAATGACTAAATCTTTACTACATATATATTATCGTATCGTTCTTTTGTGTGTTCAACAACGAACAAAGCTAATTGTTAAGACATAATGACATTGATGTATTGAAAATGGTTGTGATGTTAAAAGAAGTTTAGAAAAATAATAAATTGTTTATTTTTATCCATTTTCATAATGATACTTCATACGAGACCACATCTTTATAAAATTGTCATGTTAATGTGTGAATCTCTTGAGAATATGTAGTGATTTTATTCTTTATATGAAATCATTTGATATTTATGTTGAATGTAAAATCTATTGACAAATGTTTGTCTCATTTTATTTCTTCTCATGTATAATCTGTTTATATAAATGCTCGATTATAAAACTGATTGATTTAATTATCAGCAGAGTACATCTCACTAGAAAAAAGGAAAGACCCACCGGATAGTAGTGGCGGTGGTGGTGGTGGAAATGGTGGCAATGGAGACACAAAAGCATCGAGCAGTGATTTGGCGTCTGGTGTTATTGGTGGTGCTACTGTTAATTCAACATCACAAGGAAAGGGAACAAAACGTTCGCGCAGATAGTAAGTATTTTATGTAATTATTATTTCTTATTTATTTACATTTATTATTTATCCTTCACAATTATAAAATAAAAGAGAGAAATAATGTGACACATTAATTAATTGAATCAATTTTTATGTGTCGTTGATGATTCATATCAATATATAAAGGAAAAAAATATCAATATATAACAGAATATTATTATCACGTCATTTTTTTTTCTTTCTCTTCTTCAATTTGTTACCTATTACTTTTTTTTTTTGTCGCCCTTAAACTAACTTGCTTTGTCTTTGAACAATCGTTGTTCGAGCGCCGATGAAGATTGCGACGATCCTGGCACCAAAGCGGTGCGTGAAAAAGAACGCCGACAAGCCAACAACGTTCGCGAAAGGTTAGTGAACACACGCAGTAAACTGCACTATGCTGCATTATGATATATAGGAAAGGAAATATGGAGAATAAAAAAAAAACCAATACCAAACAAAAAAGAAATGGACAAAAGTATATAATTCAACTTACCTTAATCCTAATCCATAGTTATTTCCATTAATTCTTGAGTATTGTTTTCTTTCTGTTATATTATTTTTTTTTTTATTCACACCAATTCCAATTCAGGCATGTTACAATTAATAATTATTCATTAAGTTACATTTTATTTTATTTATCATTTATAAATTTATTTCTTTCCGCAATCAATTTTGCTATTAATCATTTTTTTTTCGTAAAGTTTTGCTTACAATTGTGCTTAGGGACTTTTTTTTCTTCTATATTTTTTCATTATTCATATCGCAGTGTTTCTTATTTCTATGTGTTCACATTTTTGTTCAATTTTATTCATTTTTCTTTTTTGATATCCTACTTTTGTGAATGAAGGAAAAAATTAATTTGTTTATTCAGAGACCATTCACATTTTATCTACATTGTCATACCTATCATTTTCGTTTTAGGTATTTTTCAATTCCACTTTAATAGATCATCTTGAACATCAATTAAGAGCACATTAGTGATCATCATTTATATTGAAAATATTTCAGGAGTTTTGCAATATTTTCTAATTTTATTCATCTGCATTTTTTCTTATTTAATTTTTTTTATTTTGTTTCCATTGAATGAAAATTTGAAAACAATAATAACAGTAGGGGAGGTTAATTTGTGCAAAGAATACGGGCCCTGATGAGGCCACTGGGCAATCCAATAAATATATTTACATATATTGAAGTATATATATATGTATATGTATTTGCACCTGCGTGTGTTCAGGAATCGTCAAAGCATCAGTCGGTTAATCGGCTCGAACGACGTCCAATTAAAAATTGCATTCATTTCATATATGATAATTTTGTTGAAAAAGAGAAAAATAAATAACACAAAGAAGCAATAAAAGTTTAGTTCATTGAATTGATTTAGCATTAAGCATTTGAAATTAAACGTCAGGTGATTAATCGAGTATTGTTATTGCGCAACTGTTGTTCGAGCGCCGAGGACGAGGATGACGATCCCGATGTGAAGGCCCAACGAGAAAAAGAGAGGAGGCAGGCAAACAATGCTAGGGAAAGGTAAGAAATCCCATGACCGGGGGGATTTTTTATGAGATTCGAATATCTGAGGTGTAGAAAAAAGAGAAAAAAAAAAACGGGTGATCAGTTTATGGAATTTGAAAATAAACATTTCAAATAATTGACGGAAATTGTTGGGCCCGTATTCTATGTGTAATTTTTAATTGTTTAATTGTTATTTATTTTTTTTTGTGTGCTATCTCTGGATTTTAGTTGATAATTAATTAGAAACTTTTCTTTTGGGGCTGTGGAAACAGTTCTTTTTTGACTAACATAAATTGTATATTTGTTGGTATTATTGATAAAAATGTATAATTTAATGTTTACTTATTTTATTCTTCATTATTTTTTATTTAGGATACGTATCAGAGATATCAATGAGGCGTTAAAGGAACTTGGTAGAATGTGCATGACGCACCTCAAGACGGATAAACCACAAACCAAACTTGGGATACTAAATATGGCAGTGGAAGTAATAATGACATTGGAGCAACAAGTCAGGGGTAAAATATTTTGTTCTATCTGTTAAAATAATATTTTTTATGTTCAATTGTTCTTGTTTTAAATAGTCAATTATTTTATGACATATTGTACGAACTTATGGTCACATTTAATTCCATTTTTCAATAGTACAATGTCTCAATTCGGAATTTATCTTATGTCTGCTCGATTACTCGTTGCTTTTACGCTAAATTTCACTGGTTGACAAATTAAATTGATCAATTACAATCGGAGGTGTATTCGATCATAGTTTCGGGAACAAATGTTGATAACTCGTGCGTATTTAATGTTGGTTTTATCAAGCACGAATGTATTTTGTTGGAATGTGAAGAAAGGACCTTATTCAATTAACCTAACCTTTTTATGTATTTTCTATTTGATAGAACGAAATTTGAATCCAAAAGCAGCGTGTTTAAAAAGGAGAGAAGAGGAAAAAGCTGAGGATGGACCAAAATTACCTGGACATTTATCAGCACACATAGGACATCCACACTCTCATCCGCATGCGCATTCACAGCCACCTTTCCCCGCAATGCCTGTGAGTATCACTGGAATGAATTGAAAATTAGATAAATGAATTAATGATTGATGAATAATTTTCATTTGATATTAATTGGCATGTTTTTTTATAAATTCAGGGACCACCACCGTCACTCCAACACAATCCGGCGCAGCCCCAGTAGCAGAGGTTCAGCGACGGCGTCGTCCTGTGTTAAAATATGGAAAAATAAAAGAAATGGATACAACTGTGTTGTGTGCCCAGTCAGGTGCAACAATTGATATAGCCTGTGAAATAAAAGGGAGAATAATCGAGAAAGCAAAAGAAGGGGGTGATAACAAAATAAATCAACGACAGCAATTAAAAAATAATGGAAAAAAAAATATTTAAAAAAAAACCACCACAAACATTCTCGATTGTGAAGCGCTCGGACAACGTGCGCCGACCTTGAATTAACGATAAAAGTAAATTGAGAGACAACAAAAAAAAATTCATTTTGCCGTATATGTTACAGTAAAAAAATGAGTAACAAAATATATGCGATGGTGAAACTGGAAGAATGAAAGAGTATAGATTGAAAATGAAATGCAGACATTACATATGTGAATATAGATGTATGTGTTTTATAAATCACAACGAATGTGAAATGAAAATCATTTGCATTTGTCCAGTGGTGAAAATGTTCACATGGGACAAATAAACAATTTCCCATACGACATGTGAAGGAGAATGTGGGAAGTAAATGATGTGTGTTTCGTTTCTTCAAATTAGTTATTCATGATTAGCTATTTTTTTTAATTATTATTATTAGGAACAATAATGAGTGGACTGAAGTGTGTAAGGGGAAAATAAAAGCAAGGCAAAGAATATGAAAGAGGAATGACAGGGAGTTGCATGAAAGTAATTCGCGACGCACAATATTATGATGGGAATGATACTTGTTTCCTTTTGCCTTTCATTATCTTTTTTCATTTTCAAATAAATGAAACGTTGGGACTTTCCGTTTATGCGTATACCGATATGGGATTTTCAATAACCGTACCGGCATCTAATGACAATAAATAAGTATTATTTCTAGGAAAAAAAATGAAAAATGAAAAAAAAATAATAAATAAATAAATAAATAAATGAATAAACGGGATTCCCGATAGATTTCACGGACAATTAATTTTTCTTCCCTCTTCTTTTTTAATGACATATCAAAAGATTGAGAAGAAAGGAAAGAAAAAAAAAAGAGTAATGAGAATGATATTAAAGTACGGGGGGATGATAACAAAACATGGTGCATTCGAGTGAAAAATTAACGCTCCAATATCAAGATTTACGTCACCCCCCGTCAACTTTAAATTAATCGGATAAGGATGTGCATAAAATGAGGGGTGGAATATAGTAATGCAGACAAAGATAGAGGGAGTGGAGATTATAAAAGGAAGGAAAATGGAAAAAAAGTTCACGTAACAAAGATAAATAGACACAGAAATTGAATGAAGAACTTTACAAATTTAAATGTGTGGGTTGAACTCGTCTACATTGGAACTGTAGAAACGCGTCGCCCATTGGTGGCAAAACAAAAGACTTATCCGAAGTGGACAGAATAAAACGAAAAAAATGAGAGAAAGAAAAATTTTCATAAGATCAATTAGAAATGCGATAATCCAAACGTGATAAATGTCCCATCAAAACATTGTTAAATCGGAATAGCATGCAAAGAAAGAATTACACATGCATATAAATATATATAAATATAACTATAAATACTATAAATAATGAAAGAAAAAAAAAAAAACACAAATATTTATAAAACAAAGTTGAAAGGAAAGAATTAGGTGGAACAGAAAAAAAGAACCGACCGATTCAATTGAAACAAACAGAAGCAAAAAATAATTAAAAAATAAACAATGTATGTGCAAGAAAATTGATTTATCGCTAACGCCAATGCCAGAGGACACGAGAGCTCTAAAGTGTGCGAAAGAATAATGCGAATGTGTGCGAATGCGAGAGTGAAAGAGCCATTTTTAGCTAAACAAACAAACAAAGCGAAATGTACGATGACGGAAAATTGTTTTAGTGAGGCGCGTAGTTTTTAAAAACAAAATAAACAAATAAATGAATAAATAAATAAAAAATGCATATTATAGTCGTGATATCGTCTTAGCTGACAATTTAATAAACGAATATAATATTGCTAACAAGATAAACAACAAGAAAAAAACATTATAAATAAACGGCGGCTTAAAATTATTTTTATAAATAGCGAGAGACAAAATGAAGTATGGTTCCTCTTTCGAGAATATAAAAAAAAAATAGTGAACGATCGATTTTATTACCAATTTTCCTCTTTCCACCCTTTCCTCCTCCAACCCCATCACCACTTCCCCAATTTACTTCCCTTTCTTTTACTCGCCCCCCTCCTCCAAATATCATCCCATTCTTTTCCCTATCCCTCGCAGCAACATGGAAAAAAAAATCCATTACTCCCTTAACATATATATGAATATGTATGTATATAAATCCTCAACTTGTATTACTTGTATACACACTACGATTCGTTGAGTTTACATTGTGTAGATTGCGCGTTAGTTAGGATGAATATGTGGGTGAGAAGAAAAACAATGGAAAAATAATAATAATTGAGGATGTGGAGGGAAAGAAATTATAGAAAGAATGTGAGCGAGTACGAAATTATTAATATTAAATGAATTGTGAGATTGTGAAGTAAAAAAAAAAATAACGAGAAAGAATGAGAGCGGATTGTACATAAAAGAAAAATGATGGTGATGATGATGATTGTTAATAATTGACCCAACATGACGACGAGGCTCGTATGAGAATAAATAATAATAATGTATTTGTCATAGATCTCCGTGATGAAGAAAAGAAAAAAGGAATTAATCGAAATAATAAAATAGTTTAAAGTTTTTCATGAATGAGAAATGAAAAAGGAACATTATGTTTATAAACGTCTCGAAAATTCCGCTTCTCGCTATGAAAAAAAATTCGCGATCGTTTTTACGTATAATTTGTACATAATAGTGCCCGCGTGAACAATCGCGAAAATGTGATCGCGAGAATCGGTTATGAAGAGGGAGAAAAAATTAAATTGCAGAGTCAAAGTACAGAATTTAAAGAAGAAAAGTGAAACAATTAGAATCATTTTTTGTTCGTGATATATCAAATATCCGCGAATAGAATTCACAATTTTCTCGTCAATTATCTTCAATCTCCCTTTGTTTTTTCTTTTCTTTTCCTTAATATTATTCATTTACCGCTTGAAAATGAACTTACCTATTAAGTTATTACCTATCTAATAGACAATTATAAATATTTCATTCTCGTCTTGACATAGCAAGAATGGAAGAAGTGAAATAAAATAGAAACTTGTCCTGTTCATAACTGAATAATTAAATGCGCTGCTCTCTTGTTTATCCGAGTACATATAATTGATTAAAACAAAACGAAAATAGAAAGTGAAAAGCAAAAATAAACGTTACAATGATGTTTAATTCCTGTGTGCGCGCGCAGAGTACTTACTGAAATGAATAAATAACGACATACAAAATTTTTTATTCATTCAACGAGCCTCGTTTGCGATTAAAAAAAACTAAATGGGAAGAAAAAAAACTGAGGGCTCTCAAAAATTGAAGCCTCTGTTAGAGTGTCGTGTGATCTCCAAACATTAAAGAAAAAAAAAAAATATGAAAAAGATAACAAATGATAGAGACAAAGTAATTTTTAACGGGCGAGAGCGAGAGCTGCAAAGCAATTTTCAAATGTAAATTAATCATGATGTAAAAGTAAGAAAAAAAGGGGGGGTTGGATGGGCAAAATATAAAATAACAAAATTGTACGAACACAAAAATCATATGCACTCACGTTCAAACACACATATCTCGCGCATAATTGTAAATATTATTAAAAGATGGAAAAAAAGAACAACAATGGGGAATGCAAAAAAAAATGCCACGAAACCAGAATGAAAAGCAGTGACGAATATGCCTAAAATCAATTATCCAATTATAATTATTATTACGACGATGATTATGAAAATATTGTCACCGTTCATTATTAATTATTATTATCAATTAATTATTATTAATTATCATTAACAATTAATTATTATCGTGAAGTGATAAGGATGATACGCAGATGCAAATTGATAAATGACCGATTTTCAGAGAGAAAGAGACGAAAAACAAAAAGGGAAAGAATCAATCGAAATCGGCTATATTTCATAATCGATATAAAACCCGATAAAAGAAAAATAATGCAAGGCACATTTTTGTTTTTTGAACAAAAATATAGCTCAACGATGTGTACCCCAGTTGCCATGTATTTTAATTTATTTAGATTCTCAAATAAATTTTATTGAAAGAAACAAAATTAAATGAAAAATACCAAAAAAAAAAAGACGATTTAAATCAAAAACAAAACCAATTGCAAATAATCATCATATCCCTTCTCACCTGTATTATTTGATATAATTCTTTTTTATCACATGCTCGAATTTCGTGTTAAATTAATTATTGCTGTTATAACAATTGCGTAGCTATATTTTTATTCGGAAAACAAAGCCACAATTTTCAAAATCAATTTTCATTTATCTATTCATTCAAATTTATGTTTCATTATCATTTCATTTATTAATTATTTGCGCTTCTCAATTTCCGTCTTTATTCATTTCAATCTCATAAACATTTATCTATATTAATATTTCTTTTTTTCTCTTCTTCAGTCGTCTTTCATATTCTTCGCGAGTTCACTGCTTACACCGAGAGCAAAGAGGAATAAAAAAACGATATGCGATTAGAAATAAATGATGAGAATGAGAACGGAAAAAAAAAACCAGGGAAGATGTAGTGCAAGGACAAAACGCAGAGACTCGTGTTGTGCCACATTGACTCGTCACCATTTGCATTGATTGAGATCGGTTAGTTTTTAAATGTTATTATATACTCAACGAATGATGATAAAGATGATGATGATAAATTGACGGTAATGATGATGATGAAAATGATTATTGGTTGACTAATGACACAGTACCATGAATATCATATACGATACATTCATCAGTGAATGAAAAAAAACGCAAGAAATAAAAAAAATCCAATACAGTGTAAATTACTAACAGATATAAAGAAAAAAAAAAAAATATCCTTTGATAATGAGTCAATGACAAATCGTTAGACAATTGTCAATAGATATATATGTATATAAATTATTCAAGTGGCAGTTTCATTATAAATGATAATAATTTATAGAAAAAATATGAAAAAAACAAAAAAACAAAAAAAAAAGAAAGAGGGAAAAGTTATTGTCGAACGATCATCACTGGAGTATACAAGACAAAATTTTGTATGAATGACAATGCAAGAGAGAACGAGTGCGAGAGAGCGAAAGTAAATGATAAACATGAGAAAAGAAAAAAGAAATAATGTTGAAAAACAGCTGTTTCAATCAATTGAACTAGTTATATAATTATCATTAAAAATCAATTACAATAAATGTGCCATTTTTTTAATAATTATGGCGTGTTTTATACAATTGCTTTCATTATTTATTTTCAAATATTACAATATTCATTCATTCTTTTATTTAACGATTGTGTTCATATTTCTATCTTTGACTTCTTTTTTTTTGTATCCTACCGACATACAAACACACTTTATTTAATGAATATCTTTTCTTCCATCATTTTTATTTTTCCTTCTCTTGTTCTGCTGTTTTTTTTTTATCTTCATCAGTGTTTTAATGTCAAATGCGTACACATAATGAAAATTTACATGAAAATTTACATTGGACCTTCGACCTGCCTCCTCTCGCACACATACACTCGAACCTAAATACATCCGTTGCACGTACGCTAATTAATATTGTCTCTCTAAATACCCAATGTGTATATACATCACATATCGTTCCATTATTTTTACAAAACAATGAGAATTCGTTCTTTCATATCATCCATAATTGCATACTTATAACTTATTACATCATGAAATAGAGGAAACAGAAAAAAAATATCTTTTGACAGTATGACAAAAGTTTCTTGGGAATGGCTAATTTTATTTCATTCACTTCTTATCTTTCCCAATCATCCATATATAGATATCAATTTATTTATTTATTTCTCATTATGTCTGTCTACAGGAACATGCGATTGTATGATTGAACTGTTGCACAATCCACTACTAAGTTGGAGTCAAAGTGCATCAGACAGTTTTGTAAAAAATGATTATTTCACAATTTTGATAATTTTCTCCTCAATGTAAAATAACTAATCAGCCTCAATACTATAAAATTGATAAACAAAACAGTGATATCAATCCAAAATCGTCCACCACTCATAGACAATTCGTCAAGAATACTCTCTGGCATTCGATAATGACAATATTCTTTTGGACACGAAAGTTTTTCTCGATTAAAGCCATAAATAGATTCAACTAAACCCTCCATTGCATATCGTAAATAGCTGAGATAGCTTACATAATACATATAAACCGGCATGTGTTTGTACAATACAAGAAATCCAGCGAATATTAATAATGCACACGTGGTAATAGCACCGAGGAATGTTCCATTGACTGGATTCAATGTCGTTCCTATAATTAAACCTAAACTCTCTGATATGACTGTTGTCAATATTGCTGTAATAAGGAACATTGCAAATCTACTAACATCCAATGGTTGACTGCTCATCCAATACGAAACTGAGCAGTAAATAGTTGTAAACATAATTTGAAGTGGAAGATGGGCACAAAGTGATGCAGCATAATAAGTACGTAATTTATACCAGTTATTGAATTTTTCTTTCCTTAATACAGGTAATTCTGATGGATAACGAAGCACAGCTGGCATCATACTGGTATAACACAAATACACAAGTGTTACTATTAGAAAACCAGCATTACTAACAGTTTTTGAACCATCCGAGCCAGCTTTAACATATAATAAACCCAACAATACACCAACAAGAAAATGAAGTATCATTTTCAAATGTGTCACTGTCCAATCACGATAAAGTTGAATGACACAACGATTAAGTAATACACAAAAACGAGACAATTCTGACGGTGGACTAATTAAAACTGTTGCTTTTTCTTCATCTTTACTGCGTCGTGATTCCACAACTGTTGTTATCAAATTATTACTATTATAAATTGGTGATTTGACACAAATCGCCGTACGCCAATAGTCACTTTCACTGTTAGTCGCTATTTTTAATTGTTCATTAAAATTTCCATATTCTTTGCTGACAACCTCAATCATATAATCAGCTGGATTGTGATATTTAGGACAACTAAGACCAAGACGTTGAAAAAATGTGACGGTATTTGATGGTGAGCCTTGATACATACAGTGACCTTCAGCTAATAGATAAATATGATCAAACATTTCATAAATAGCTGCGCTTGGTTGATGAATAGTGCAAACAATTGTTCTTCCACTGAGTGTTAAATTCTTTAACATTGATATACATTGAAGTGTTGATGATGAATCCAGGCCAGTTGTTGGTTCGTCTAGAAACATAACTGGTGGATTGTCTATTAATTCTAGAGCAATACTCAGACGCTTTTTTTGTCCACCACTGAGACTACCAATTCGTGTCTCTTTAGTTTTTGATAGATCCAACGTCTCCAATATATCATCAATCAATGATTGTTTTGCTTCTTCAGTTAAACTACTTCCGATTTTTAAATCCGCTGCCATTTTCATTGATTCAATTGTCGTGAATAATGGATACAATTGATCATCCTGTTGGATATAACATGATGCTTTACAATAAATGTTTGAACTCTTGTTATCCTCACTAGCGTTTATATAATTAATGTTTCCTTTACTATTTAGATCGATATAACCAGTCAATAAATTCAATAGCGATGATTTTCCAGCACCAGATGGCCCCATTATTGCTGTTAATTCACCGGATTTAAAGCAGCCGTGAATCCCATTGAGAATTGATTTTTGTTTAGCACGAAAACCCATTGATACATTGTATGTAACATTGTCAAATTTGATATCGATCGTTTGAGCTTTTGGTAAATTAACCAGAACCGCACGCTGATACATATTGAATTATGTATTTTCACTTCTTTTTTTTCTTTAATTTCACATCAATATTTAACACTATGGAAAAATGTGAATTATAAACTGGTATTTAATGATGTGATGATGTTACTTCTTGTTGAATTTTATTTTTTGTCAACGTTGCAACACAAATTTATCCAGTTTACTTCTTCTTCATTCTCAATTTCACAAGTTGATTTCATTAATTTCTATCTACTTTTTCAAAATGATATATTATTTGATAAAAATTATGGAGATTTTAAGGATTAATCTTCGATCAACCTTCACGTTTACTCTCTTAGTCAATGTGGTTTGAATGAACATCAATCATTCAACATCTTGATTTTATTTTTATTTATAAATCAGTTCATGATTTGCTCCCAGTCTGGAAACAATTTTTTTCTCGTATATAATCGGGATCAGACTATGAATTCTTATCTTCAGTTATTAGTTTTTTGTGTCCATGTGCCATCAAGCACTTTAGTATTGCATGGAATATCGAACATCCACTTACATAAACTTTTTTATCTTCTTCTTTAATATCGCTGTGCAAGAATGTATTAATTGTAGTTGTTTGAATTGATAATCACTCTTGTTCTTCAGTCACGTTAACAATGTTGGTGATTACAAACTGAAACAAATGAATAAAAAAAAATCATTTACAAATGTACTGGAAAATTCGAGAAGAAATAAGAAATCAATCAATCATTTATTAATATGATAATACAATAATGAAGTTTTTCTTATTGAATCATCAATTGGCAAGCTAATGAAATATAAATTTACGTGATAGATGTCTAGTGCAATGTGCAGCTCAATGGAATTTTAATCGTGTCATATTACACTCTTTCGCAATTTACAATAGGGATTTGCGGTTGAAATAATTTTATCATTATATTTTAATTTACATTATGCTCATGTATATGCGAAGTTGCTTATGTATATGAGAGGCTATTTTTTATCATCATTCAATTAAACATTACATATAAGTTGTGTTAAAGTATTTACTGATGCTAATTAAATTCAATTTCAATTATGATTAAATACATGATTACGTACTATTCGTTCAACACTTATAAATGTTGACATAATTGTATATTTTTATTTGTATATTATTATTCTATTACTTTGTTGTGTATTGTTTAATATTTTATTTAATATTGCTATCATTTTGTACTTGTACTAAAATATTGACCCATTTATTAACATTATTGTCATCATCTTATCGTCTACCAATTTTTACTCTTTACATCATGGTCTTACATTTAATTTTATGTATTTTTATATGATTGTATTTGAATATGAAGGCGACAAGACACATTGGTATGATGAAAAATTCATATTCACGTATTGAAATGATATCTGAAGGTCTTCATAAAGTTTATGTGTGTTTGTAGAGTTCATGAAGACGATGACAAAGCTGTAAATATATGTTTAACGTCTACGTTATGATCTTTACGTTCACGTCATTTGTTTCTACATATTACATGATAATTCGTTCTATAATCGTCAGCAATGACGAAAGAACGCTCAATAAAATACAAGGTAAGGTTTTTATATTGAGGAAAATTGTGAAATATAGAAAGAATGATAATAAAAAAATGTTTTCTTTTCAGCATTGGTTTTTTAAACAATTTCCAAGTGATGAACGTAAATGTTGTGTGCTTTTATGATTGTCTCACGTTCAGGTAATTCATTTGCATTATAGATAAGGTTGTTTTTTTTTCCTCTTTATTTTTTTCAATAATCTTCGACAATGATGAATGAAGAAGAGTGGAATAATTAATGTCTGGATTAATTTGAATAATGTAAAGAAGGATGAGAAAATTGTATTGATGTTGGTTGCTTTTTGTCTTTTGATTTTTGATGAGATAATTTCAGACGATTTAATTTGTTGATGGGCGCATTTTTTTTTCTTTTTTAATTGAAGAATTATGTCATGTCTGGCAATAAGAAAAAAAAAAATGAGGAAATAAATTGTTGTGAGTTTCTACATATATAATTTTTTAAAGTCTATGCAATTTCCATTTCATTATTTTGAAATTGTTCAAGAATGATGAAAGGACAAGAGAATGAAATTGAATTAAAAGAGGAAAGAATAAAAATGATAAATTTGTGAATTTGTTTTCCAATGAGCACATAATACATTTACAAATTACAAAACACATATCACTAATCAACTAATCAATTCATTCAAACAAAATCAAATACCGACAAATAATTTTAACTTCGAAATAATTATAAAGGAAACTCACTGCGATCGTTGTTTTCTCTATTGTACCAATATCAATTGAACAGCGTCACACACTTAAATAAAAATTGTGCTCTCTTGCATCTACATATATATTGGAACATAAAAGAACTGCCCCTGTTTATTTTTTTATATCAAAAATTGATATTCACTTCTCTATTTTTATTTTCACCCCAACAATAATTCACCGATTAAAAATCAATTGGCTGATTGCTTCTTATTAATTGTCTTATTAATATTTTCTTAAAGTTCATTAATACCAAATGATAAAAAAATAATCTTTAAAATTATTAAAGACAAATTAATGAATCATTGAATATAAATTTTATAAATAAATATAAGTTGGTATAATTGAATTAATATCCATGAACAATTTACTTTTATACACTCTTTAAAAATATATAAAAATTTACAATCAAGTTGTTTAAATATACGGGAAACTGTCAGCTCGAATGTCGCACAACAACTGCAAAGGATTCTCACAATCCCACGATATTTCCTTCAGTGAAAAACGCGACACGCGTTCTTGGCCGATGACTCTCACGATCGAACCATAAACTCACACAAATACATTTGCATCAATCAAAGCGCAACATCACATAGATATAAAATATAAATATAGTTGATAAGCAACAACGAATAAGAATATAACGAGCTCTCATTTCCCACCCTGATTTTCCATCACCTTGCTCTACTCCTTCTACATTCCATTCTCATTTTTATTCTCCCTCCTTATAATTCTTATTTTCCACCTCTACCAAACACGATGGAAGAATTAAAATAAAAATAATACAGAGATTGAGTCGCGCATGCGTTTGCAGATACATTCAGCCATAAGTGAATAAAAAATATTATGATGATAAGAAAAGAAAAAAGAAACGTCAAGAAGGGTCAGCATTCTCCATGTGGACTTGGATGCAGTCAAGGTCAAGTGCAACAGACGAGTGCACTATAATAAAATCACATTATATAGCTATTTATTTCAGTATGTCTTTCATTTTTTAAATTGAATAAAAATTCATTGGTTTTGTTTTTGCATTCAACTTTCGCTTATAGTAAATGGTAGAATTGTTCGAATGGCAAATTGAATGAATATAATTCAAGGTCGAGGTGATTTTATTCAATGATAAATGCATGGGAATGTGGTCTAACTCTTTTTTGTAGATTCTCGTTGACAAAAATGAATGAATGACAAATTGAAATTAAATTAATCTGTTATTTGTTAAATTCTTATGGGTTTTATTGTGTGAATTGTGAGAATTGAGTTGAATACTCAATTGAAGTCCAAGAGTAAATTCTAATATGAAAGAAAAATATTTCATTGTGATTAATTTGTTTGAATAGTTTCAAGTTTTTCCTCTTTTCTTTTTGTTTAATTTATTGTAGATACTTTTGAAAAATGATGCAGTCTTTATTATACACTGAAAGGCAGACAGAAAACCATTGAAAAAACTCGTTTTTTGGAATTTATATAGTTCATTAAGCTGAAGTTTTTTTTTTTCTTGTATCAGTCAAGGTCGGTTGTAGAACATTGTACATATTTTGTTTTATATTAATTATTTATAGTCTTATAGAAAGTAATGATTAATTATTATAATATTAACATTTATTTTTCAGTGAGGAAAAATGGAAAATTGAATAAATGAATGTTCATAATTCTACAGAGATTCTCTGCAGTGTCATGACGTGTTGATAAAGAGAACAAAGCGATGAGACCAAACTCTTCGAAGCACGTCAAAAGCAGTGCATATAATTGAACATGCAATTTTGGCATGTAATTTATGAATTTTTTTTATACTTTTTATTCAATGTTGGATGACGTCGATGAATATGTTTGTTCTGTTAGTTTTTGTCTAGTTCAACTCATATCGTGACGTTGTTGACATTTTTTTTTTAATCTTATTGAATGCTATGTGCGTGCAGAAGAATTTTTTTCTTCATTATTTTTCTTGTCCACTTTACAATGTTTAACTATAACGAATTAAGTGACGGTGATGCATGTCGTTGAATCAAAGTGAAGCAAAAAGAGGAAATTGATAAGATATTCAAAGTGGAAGAAAAGATTTTGTTATGATGTACATTAGTTTAAATAAATGACAAAAAGAATGCTAATTATTTTTGAGAAATTGAAGAATATTTTGTAATCAATGAAAAGAATTAAGAAAGTAAGAGATGAAAACGAATTCGAATTGTTAAATTCATATTTGGTGTTAATCATCTTTACATTTAAGTTAATCTATAAAAAATTTATATTCGACTTGGTTTTTTTCTATAATTGGTTGTTCATGTTTATTTTGTTTATTGATTATTAATATAATTCTCGAGAGACAAACAATGAAAGGAAAGTATCGGAAGTGAAGGTCGAATGTCTGTTTTCAGCTACTTAAATATTCTTCCTGTTTATATTTTTGAGATCAGGTTGTAGCTTGAATTGGAAGACAACTGACTATTCATCATTGGACATAATTTATTAAATCAAAGAGTCGATATTTGTATTGATTTTGATAAATAATTTTTTTTTACTCCGAAATGATAATTTATATATTAATATGAATTAGAATCAGACAGTTGATCATAAATATGGGTTTTTTGTTGAAAAACAATTCATAAATATCTTTATTTCTTTAGTGTTATTTTGATTATCAACTTTTCTTTTCTTTTTTCTTCTCTTATCGCTTCGAAAGTGAGGTCAGACAGATCAAATTTGACGAAATTCCAGTTATTTCACAGTCACGTTTTGCATTATCAACGAGACAAGTTTTTCTTTCTCTAAATTTTATTTTAAATTCAAGTTTTTTCGATGGTTCTGACATTGTATTTATTATCCTCATTATTAAACCTATTTGAATATTTTCCTGTTAAAATTCCAGATCAATTCTGAATCTGTCAATAAAGAATTGAGACAGAAATTGTTCGAATAAATTTGCACATAGAAAATGTGAGGTCACATTTTTAAATACAACTTCTCACATTTGAACATGAAAATTATTAATATTGAACAAACGAAAATGTTAATTTACAATAATTATTATATAAATATTATCATTCGTTAGAAAAGAGAAAACATTAAATTATTATTTGTTTATTGATAGATTAATTATTATATTTTCATTTTCGCTTTCACTATCTTATCGGAAATGAGGTCAGTCAGATCAATTCCAGTGAACTTTTACGCCACAGTCACATTTTGAATTATCTATAATTGCAAAATAATTTTTTCGTCTGGTCTTAATTTTTTATTCTCACTTCTTTGTTTTTGTTTTCATTACTTTTTTCTTGTTTTAGTTTAACTTATCACTTTATTCGATTAACGATCTTTAACATGTAATGATTCAGTTTCCGCAGTCAATGTTTGATAATTGTCTTTCACATAATCACGTCAATGAACTCAATAATATCAAGAATATAAAGTTTGTATATTATCAAATATATTTTATTATTGAATTATTCTAACTCACCTATCATCACCACCAGAAGAAACACAGCTCTGTGCATGTCCACTAGATTGTTACAGCATTAACCTTCGGTACAATAGAGATCTTGATGAATCCATATGAGATATCCTCACAGAAATAATTTAATAAATAGGTAAATAAATAAATTAACACTGTTAATATATTATATAATAATTCCTAAGGAAATTAATATCATAGTTGAACAATTTTTCACGTTTCAGTGTCCATAAATTTGATGGAAGTTATCAATATCATGAGAACGAAGAGAAACTACATTCTCATACTCACCTGGTAACTGATTAACACAAAAGAGCAAATTGATCAATAATTTCAGTATTTTCCTTTGAGATGCCGCCAACGTTGACTGTGGGATACCTTTGCTGAATGAATTTCAACTTCATCTGTGCTACAGGCAAGAGAAAATTGTTTTTTACAAATAAACAGGAAGATAAGGGAAGAAACAGAAAAAAAGAAGTAAAATATATATGTATATGATAGCGGTTGATTTTATCGATGGTTTGTAGCTGCGGTCAGTTCAAAACCACTACCAAAGTTTTCAATTTTATTTCTTTCTTTCTTTTTTCTTTCCACCCTTTTTACTGACCTCATCCACAATCCTCTAAGTAGCATCATCTGTATTGCAAGTATATGTATTGCTTATTGGTATGGGGTTTATACTTTGTGAATCGACATTCCACTTCTCTAGCGATTTAACTTGTGGAATCTTTTTAGTCGACAACATTAGAGATGATTTTGCATTTATCGTTTTTGCTTTATGCACGAAAATTTGGATATTATTTGAAATATTTGGTAGCTCACTTGACACGTATCTGTAAATTAAACAAAAGAAAAGAATTAGAATAAAATTTGTATTATCATAATTGAAATGAAGAAAGTGAAAATGATAATTGTTAAATAATATATTTTACATTATCAATTGATGAAGACAAAATTGAGATAATTTATTATAATTGAAAATCAAATATTAAAGTACGTAACTTATCTATCTGTGAATTTTATTCGAATATATATTGACATATTGAATGTGGCATTATATTATAACTAATCATACTCATGAACTGCTTTCAATTATTAAATAAATATTTAATAATATAATTTCACATATGACGAATTTATTCACAGATAGATATTGATTTAATTAATAACCTTTTGAATTGAACTAATTCCATATTTATCCTTCATTCTCAAATAATCAATATCACAACAGAGACAACTTCTGAACAATTTTCAGTGATTTTCAGCTAATCAATTAAAATCCTGAGCATCTACAAAAGATCGTTCAACAATTCTTCGCACAACCCCGAACATAAAATAAATAAATTCTACAATTTTACTCGCAATCAAATAAATTGAAATGCAAAATTCAACATTTTAATAAACTAAAAACCAACCCCAATATCAAATGAACATCCACAGATTAAAAAATCGTTAAAAAACCTCTTGAACAAATAACAAAAAAATGAATAAATAGAGTAATATATAATAAAAAGTTCTCTCTCTCTTCATTTCTTTGCACCTCTTCGGTAATCCTAAGACGAGGTGAAAGGCCAAATGAGAAATACTTTTCGATCGGGCGGCTCTACGTCTTGTGCGTCTTTTTACTCTTTATATAAGGCTTATACATCGACTTCATATAATGTTCACGTTGCCACTGGCAAGAGAGTTTGATGGTGGTTCATCTCAACCATACAGACATTCTATACATATACATAATATATATATACACACATACACACACACACACGCACACGTGTAATCTACCTTCAAGTTGAGATTTTGGCGGATTATTACGCGAGATATAACCACCACCGTCTTTCTTTTTCTTTCTTCTTCATATTCGCCTTTTCGCTTTTCTTTTCTACCCTCATCCACCTACTCATTCATCCTATACAAGAAGGCAATAATGTTCAATATATACTTTTACCCTCGTTCGATAAAACCTTATAATAATAATATAATATTTTGGAATTATTTTGTTTAGATTTAGAAGAAAAAAATTGAAGTTTTAGGGATTCTAATGTGTTTTATGGTGTTTAAATAATTAACAGTTGTGAAGTGTTTTATAGGATTGAATGGAATTCTATTCACGTGCAACAATGCAATAATATTTTTAATCAAAGAATTTTTTTTTTACGTTAGTTAGCTATTAAATTAAAAATAAATAGACACATAAACGTATGTAATCTATAAGTGTAGAATGTTTCTTGAGCAATATGATTAAGTGTGAGCAAGTAAAGAGGAGTTAGCAAGCGAAAAATAAAAGAAAGTTGAAGGAGGGGAAATGATAAAAAAAAATATGGCGAACAGGACACGGTTAAACGGACGCGGTAGGTCGGGGGCAAAGTTGGGACGTAATAAGGGGCGCGATAAATAACGCCGGAAAGTGGCAAAGTAATTTCGGAGCCTGCGGCTCGACCTTTTCTTTTACCTTCTCTCTTTCACGTGATTCACTTGCTCACACTTTTTCTCCTTTTACGAGTAAATGGGGGGGCCCCGTCTGAGTTGGTCAGAGTGTAGAGGCAACCAACAACATTAAGGCCATTATCGCAATCTCCTAATTTGCAACGAAAAAACATTGTTTTATATACAAATTATATTTGAGAAAATTTATGTTTGAATTATATGAATAGTTTGTGGTGAAAATACTTATGAAAAGTCCTTCAACAAATTTTGTTACAAATTTTTACATTTTTATGTATTCAGACGAATTTTCTTTGGTATTTTTTTTTTTTCCATTCATTTGTGAGAGCTTTTTTTTCGTGGCTTGATTTATTTGTAATTATGGATTAGTTCTGTACTTGATAAATAATGTCTCATTATTTATGAATTTGATTCATTGATTTCATTACAAATTGATAATTCAAATAATAAAATTCCGCATCAATAGTACAAAAGTTCATTAATGCAAAAACAAATTTTTGAATTGAATAATTAGTTCTATATTAATCTAACAAAAGATTAACCCTGAAAAAATTACAATCACAACATTTACACAAATTTTTCCACAATTCACATAATAATAAATTATAAATATGTTCTCGACACATTCAATTATTCACACTGCATTTAAATTTCCTATTACACAATTCATCCTCATCTCATCAACCACCACCACACACAGATACTTTATGTTGAAAAATAAGTGAGCATGTTTGTGGCTTGTTATATTGAAAGCAGAATTTGTTTTTTTTTCTCTTAGCAGCAAAAAAAAAGCTAAATCTCACCTTCCCCCAATGTTAATTATGATTAATCATGTCATAGGAAATTAAAAGCAATTAATCTTGCACGTTGTTGCGGCTGAAGCTGCCGCGCACAAATTTTACTTCTCTCTTTTACTTGTGGATGAGAAGGGAAGCTGGTGTTTTTGGGCGGACGCCTCAGCCGGAAACTCGCAACCGGGTTTTCTCAATTAGCTTCTCGCCGCTACAACCGCGCACGGTCTTGCATATATATATTTTTTATGTTTCACCAACATTCTACAGTTTAACCCATCCTCACTCATTACATTCTACCCCTTATCGCAATGAATCTGCCAGTGCGTCATCTCTATTTACCAAAAATATATTCACAATGTTTTTATATTAAAATTAATTCATCTTGATTGCCAATTATTTTTCCACAATATTTCTATTTATCATATCAACGTTTACAGAATGTAAATTGTACAATGAAACTTGATTTTGTGTGTAGATGTTTAGGAAAAAAAAAATAAGGGGTAGAGTCAAAGAATGAGGGTGATTTTCCACTTGAAAGAGTGCAAGAACATATATTTAAACTATAAAACGGCACAAGAGTTAAATTTCTCGCCTCAGTTCGTCGACAAAGAAATCACCCTTAGAGAATTCTCAAGTGTTACAGGGTAAGCAACTGAGTGCGGGATAAAAAGGCTCTAAAAAAAAATATTACACCGGCCAATTCACTATTGTTGATGCGAGTCACGTGTTAATCGTCTGCGTATCCCAATCGAGTTTTACGCTTGAACAAAATAACGAAAATTCAATTTCACTCACGCTCCCTCTCTCTTTCTCTCTCTTTTTTTTTCTTTCTCTACCTATTATTCACGACACACAATTGCGCTCAACGTACATTCTCTAAAGTTTTACAAAATAATAATGCAAATGATGACAATAGAAATGAAAATAAGTAGTTAATTTTCTTGTCATTTTCATTTTGTGTATTGTAAAAGTAATACGCTAAGAAAATCTTAATAGCATAATTAAATTCAATCAATTTCCATTGCCAATCACTTGTCCAACAAAATAATCCATTACACCATTGAATAATTCATTGCCAATACAATAAACAATTCATGTACTCCAATGAGCAAAATAAATTCTTCCTCTTCACAAACAATATTCCACAAATAAACATACAAAAGCATCCAAACAAATAAACGAATACAAATATATAAAACATAATCAATAACTACAATTTTCTCAACAGAATTTTTACAATGTAAAACAAAGATAAACTGAATTCACTAATTTTAATGATACCTAACAATTGTTAAATAATAAATGATACAGGTGAATTGTAACGTTGAGTTAAAAACATTACCAGAAGAGTTTAACTAAGCATTAAATATATATGTGTTCACATATATTTATAGAGGAAATAGTACAAGTACTAAGCTCGTTTATTCTAACGAAAACAATGAAACAATTGTAGAGAACGTAGCAATCAGAAATGAGATCTCTCAGTTCGTATTCCGAGGTTTGTTCACGATCTCGATATTTTTTCTCAATTTCTCTCTGTCCTACCAATTCTTTACCTTTTCTACTTTAATTTATATGCACATATATATATGTACACTCTCCTTACAAGAAATATCTAAACCTATTATTTACTTTACAATACATCTAACTTACAAGAACCCTCTGGAATTATTGACATTGCTTTTGTAGACGTTCGATATAAAAATAAAAATTTAATAATGAATATAAAATCATTCAATACACTATCATTTCACCAATTGCAATACATCCATTTTGTGTTGAATAATTCTATTGAATTATTAACTCGAATTGTTAAAATGTGTATGAAAGTAAATAAATTATTATTGTTGGTTTTTGCAATGGTACTTTACAGATTCCTTTTGTGAATAGTATAATATATATTCTGATTTATAATATCTCAAATAGAATTGATATAATAATATGGATGACGTAGTATGTCAGTTTAGTAAATACAAAATCAAATTTATTTATATAGGATGAGATTAAATGGAAAATTGACAATTGTAGTACAGAAAAGTTTGAATTATATTTATAGTTCATGATTATATTTATGGTGGTTTTGATTGGATTGATCTATCCTATAGTAATTGATATTTTTTTATTCGTTTCGCTATTTGTTTAACTTTATTTGTTTCATTATTTATTTATTTATTTATTTATTTTTTACTCAGTGAAGAATATATTGAATTGATCATGCATGCGTTGAATTGTTTGTAGAAGCAATTGAACTGGATTGTAAATTGATAATTCGTTTATTTTCCGGACACGGGACAGTGTACAGTGAAAATGATATTTTCAACAACGCTCTTGGCTACTCATTTCAATTTATATTTGTATATGATTTTCTTTTTTTGGTTATTGAACCACATTTTTTTTCTATTTACAATTACAATGTGAATGGATTGATCATATGTGAAGGATTTTCACGATATTTTTCTCATTTATTTGTGTTTAGTTATTGACAATGAAATAATGAGATTGATCAAAGACAAAATGCAGAGAACATTTGATACATTAATTTTAACATTCTAATTCCTAGCAAGTACCAATTATCTTGTCTTCACCATAAATACAATTCAAATCAATTCGAACAATTTTCCTCTTCATCTCTAACTATTACATTAACCATATCATAATATTAATAAAACAAATGAACAATATCACAAGGCTCTCATCAGTCAATCATTTAAAATAGAAATTACAATGTATAACTCAATTAAAAAACAAAATATCTCAATTAAAAAAGTGTCATCGAATACCACCAATACAAAGTGTCAATACCTCATTGTTTTACATATTCAATGTTATCTTTTAATTGTTACAATATATTTTAAGCTTATACATAAATAACTATATTTATTCTATAGTTACAATTTTCACATTTGGGAATATTTCACTATTTTTTATTTTATTTTATCATTCATAGTGTCTTTCCACCGCTCTCACACTCTCTTCTCAATTCATTTTTTTTCCAATTTTTATAGAGCAACACCCATTTACGCCGACCGCAGTCAGCTATCCCGGGTGACGAAAATTGTCGACATTGATCGACCGTTTCGTGCCGTCCCATGGGATACCGTTAAAATCTAGTTAAATACATACATATTCGCACACATACAATAAATATATACATATATATATACATGAATAGGTATGAACGTGCGGACACATCACGACATAGTCACGCATTGTCGTTTGGCAGTTACATCCCCCAGTAACACGTGTGTGCCAGACGAATTGGAATATACTTTTTTCTTTTTTCATTAATTAATTCTTTTTTCAATTTTTCACCCTTTGGAAAAAAAAAATTCGTTTTTCACGGACGACAGAGTTGTGTTAAACGAGCGAGATAATAATTTATTTCATTGTATTCAATTTTATTTCATTCATACAAACATTCATATGCTTTTGTTTATATTTGTTTCATTTATTTTGTTATTATCTTCTTGTATTTAATATATAAAAAAATATGTCAGTAGGAATGAAATTAATTGTGTGAAAATTAAAGTGGATAGAGTGAAGTGTTCAACTGATAAATTGTGATGAAAATAAATAGACCAAGTGAATGAGTAAAAAGAAGAGATAAAAATATAAAATAAATATAAAGAAGAGATGAAATCAGCGAGAAAATTTTCACGTGACATTTTATATTTCTCAATGAAATTTTCTCTTTAGGCTGACTGTCCCGTAGTAGTATATAACAGCTGACGCCATCGACTGGAGTAGCGCCAGGCACAAGACTTTGCTTTTCTCACTTGGTCTTATACGTTTTCCACGTTCAACACTTGAATACAGAAGTCCAACCACTTCGATCCACCTGTCCACTCTTGTTAAGAATTGCCCACACTAATATTTTTCTTTATTTTTTCTTTTACATTATATTCTCCCTTTGCTCTCGATCGTTTATACGATTTTTTTTTATTATGTTTTTCTTTCTTTTTTTTTTCGTTTCATTCACAGTTGAACATTGAAATGTTACACTTTACATTGCACTTGTGCCAGATTGTGCACAATCGAATATATTTATTGTAAGTATTTGTGTATGAGTTAAATATATTGAAACGATGAGAGTAAAATAAATTTGATGGATGAAAAGGTATGGTAGAAATAGAGAAAAATAAATCGTGAATGCAAGTAGGAGGAAAAGAGATTGAGAGTAAACACGTGTTGCCTGACCTACGCCGTCGTTTTTCATCCTCAAAACGTACAAAATAAAAATTCGACATTGGTCATAAAAATAAATCGGGTGAGAAATATTGAAGTCTTGAAGGAGAAATGAAAAAAGAAAAATAGAATAATAGAAGAGAAGGAAATATAAGATGAAATAAAACTGATTCAAACAGTAATTTAGAATTTTTTTTTGCAATGTCTGTGATTTTATAGTGGAAACTAATAAACTCTTTTCATATTTTGTTATTATCATTCTATTTGTGAATGAATGTGGGACAATTATTGTTTTATAGATGAGAAAGATGATTGTTAATTGTATTTGCAAAAAGTTGGATTTTTATTTATATAAAATGTCGAAGGAACTTCAAACTTTCTGTTTCTTTTGAATCTACGATTTTCTTCACTGGCGATTGCCATATCTCTAGAACTTATGAATCGATTTCATTCGAACAAAATTCATTCGATTAGTCTTTACATTCTCTATAGTGCAAACTAGAATCGAAATAATACATAAAGAATGTGAATTTACTCACACCAAGTTCACCATTCAATAAATTCATGAAAGACGAAAATTAATTCTCATTCAAAATTGAATTTGAAAAAAATTCTCATAAATTCCACACCATAAATTTTCCTAATAATAAACAATATTATTATTATTCCTACCTGGGTAATATTCTACTAATAGCATTCTCAAAGAATGACAAAAACATTCTCGAAAAAAATCTCATTCGAATTTTATCTCCTCCACAAACTAAATCCACCAAAATCATATATCTCCAACAACTACCAAACGTAACTACCCGTATGTAAAAGAAAAAAAGCATCAGCCCCTTAACTCCAACAAAAGTTGCCATAAAAAAAAGGCAATGAATCACAAAGATTAAAAATTCAAAAGTACTTATCGTGATGAGAGAATACACCGAGGCAAAGGATGAATAAATAATGTCCACGAGGACTCGTAAAATATTCCCCAAAATGTGATTGAGCTTTCTTCATTGCTCTATATTTACGCTGCATATAATATATAAATTCGTTTAGGGCTATAGGGTTAACTTGGATTTTTTCCATTGTTATACCACAATTTTATTATAGTGTATACACCATTATACTCCACACACACTAAAAAAGAAATAGCTGACCTGTTCTCTCACTTTCCCCAGTGGACGCGTAAAGTCAGTATGCTCGAACGTATAAAAGACGCTATTTTATTTTACGCTATCGTGGATTTAACCGCATACTTGTTTTTTTTTTCCATTCACCCTCTTCATTCGCTTTCTCTCACCGCATACAATTCTCTCATTCTTCTACGCTACCCATTCACCCGCTTTCACTCACAATAATCTTTTATTTTCTTCTCTAATCCAATCCATTATTTCATGAAAATATAAAAAATAAATAGATAAATAAATACTACGGAATTTTATTTATTTAACGCTCTGCTTTTTTTTTATTATCCCACTCGTTTCAAACTCGTCAAATAATTTTCCTCGAATAATCTAAAACAGTTTTTACATCTTTCTTTTTTTTCTGCATTTTATTTTATTCTATCAGTAGGGTTTATATATTATATATGTAGAATTGTAGGGGTGGCTCCTGATGCTACGCGAGATGGGACGAACGACGTTTTATCCCATTGCACCCACACATTTATCTATACATATATAGAAGTGGTGGTGCGATTGGGCCGGTGGAGCTTGATTGAGCCTGTTTTACGGTAGCAGTCACAAAAACTCAACCCCCTGATTACTTCCCTATCTGCGTTGCTCAACCACCTCCACCAACCTTTGCATGAGTGAATCCTTCTATGTACTATCGTTTCAATACGTATAAAAACAAGAACTACCTAACCAATTTATCTATGGATATATCTACAATCGTATATATATTAATCTTTTTATATCTCTTGAATTACGTGAATTGTCCTTTCGTTTTATATGAAAATTGATTAATCCATTCTCGTTTCATCATGTAATTTTATTAACGTGATTAAAATATATGTCTAAAATAGTCAACATTCTATATTGGATTCATTTGTGAGAGAGAATTATTTTAGTCTGATGAATTTATTTTGTGTAATTGAAAGAGTTTCTATATTTTACATCTCTCATGGTGAAGAAAATGAGTTATATATAGATGAGTAAATTATTTTTGTAAAGGAAATGTTTAGTAGTAAACATTGACTAATATAAAAGTGATAAAGACAAAATTGGATTGTCAGTTGGAATCATTTTAGGCTCACATTACAGTTGATAATCTTAACAAAGAAGTTACAAATTAGATGATGAATTTCATTCATTCATTTCCGACTCATTCAAGATATCAACTACCAAAAAGTTCTACTTTGACAACTTTCTTATTCTATACACACATTTATATTCATTTATTTATCTGCTACTTTTTTCTACTCTCCACTACTAATTACATCCAAGTACTTTACCCAAGACTTTTCAATCTTGGGTTCCACTCGTAAAGCTCCACTATCCATCTCTCTTGTCTTTCATTTCTTTTATATATTTTTTTTTGTTTTTTATTACTACAGTAGTTGGCTTTTTCTTTCTTTGTCGCACTTATACTCCCAAATGGGTTATAGGTGAAGATACACAGATGTATATAAATGTGTGTGTTAGTACGTCGAGACGAGTCTCTTGGCGTCTTGAGCCCGCGCCGTTGTAATTGGAGTTTCGAAAGTTTCCAGTCATTAGCACCAAAGGCCTTATCTAACATCTAATTCGGCGGTACTTTAGCACCAAAGACGAGCTTATATCCATCCCTTTTCTCACCCAAAACATTCATTATCCTCACTGATCGCTATAAACTAATTGATTGATCCAACATTAATATACACATCACTGTTGGCCATATTTGAATTTTCATTATAATTAATTGCATGAATTAATAACGATATTAAATTGATTCAATCAATTTGAACACATTATTCATCATGATTGTGAATTACAGTTTGATCTTCCAGTTCCAACTATCATCATACCATTTAAAATTTTTCATATCAAACTAAAATATTGAATAGCAATTTGTTGTTATACTATCAAATAATCTTGAGCATGAATGATTACTAATCAATAACACTTCAACAAGGAATAGATTACGACATAAAGCTTTGAAGTGATAATTAATTCTTTGGAAATGTCTTTGATTCAGTTTCATCACAGCATTTCGATTTAGCTACTCTGACTTAAAAATACCAGAAGGATATGACATTGACAAACGATGCTGGCAAAGTAATTTCACCTTACAAAAATTCTTTAATGAATAAAAATTGTCCTATCGTGATATGACTCATTAGTATCGTAATGAAAGCTTTCAGTCATAAATAATGATGTTCGATGAAAGACGAAAGTGTCTAGGATATTGAACAAGCAGTTGATACCTAATTGGAATATCGTTAATTTCATTGTTTATTGCATGAAGATCTATTTGAACGTCAGAATTCAATGAAAATAACTATTTGAAGACAATCCTTACCAATATGAAATTGATTTCATGATTGGATACTTCAGATATTAAATATCGAGATGGAAATCGTTGGCCCTGACACCAATTTTTACTTATTTACATGAGTGAGAAGAAGCGAAAATGCAAGTAACAGTTCGAGCACTCTGGTTTTACATTAATCAAATCATATTACTATCTCTCTTACAACTTTCACTCAATCATTTCAGTCTGAATTGGAGTGGTTGGAAATCAATAATATATATCAAGTGGAGTTACAATGATAACTGAAATAGATATTGCGGTGCAACTGTAAATATTTCATAGTCACGATAAAGAACTAAATGAATAGAAGAAACTTCTTTTGATTCTGATTTCTGATACTTTGCCTATCCCATCATTATTTCAACTCTGTTCTCTGTTTTATATTTATGATATTCGAATCCTATTATTTCTAGGGGTGGCACCTACACAGCTACAGTGACAGAAATAAAACGAGCCGATAATGACGAGTGAAAAAAATTTGTATAATCTATCAAGGGAAATTTTATATATGGAAATAATTTTTCTTTTCCAATGATAAAATAAAAATAATTCAATTGTGTTTAGTATTATTATTTTAATCGAGTGGTTGGTGTAGCTATCAAAGGTTGAGAAAGGTGATTTCACTCACCCTTTTTTGCTTGCTTCGTAGTAAAGACAGAATGAGAAATGGGCAGAGTGCTCACTTTTACTGGATCACGAAAGGGTCGATCTTTCTCATGTCTCTGTTGGATTTCGTTCTTCTTTTCATTTTATTTCCTTTCTTCTTTTGCTCCTTTTTTTTCCTACTCTGTTATATTCGGTTCGTAGCAAACAAGTTCGTATCACGTGAGCTGTGGAGTTGATCAGCCATCTGTGGATAGAGAAGTCCATCGGGCTGGTCGTGGTTGACTAGACAAGGGCGTGACCATTAAGCGCACTATTCAATCGACAATTTTCACTTACAAAACCACCCATTTTTTTCTCTTCTCTACTGAAATATTACATTTCCACTCGAACATGATCATCTGAAAGAGGAAAATAAAAATTGTTATTGATGTGTTTAAAAAAGCAGGAATTAACTGGATGAAAAAAAATATCACCACTTTGTGAATTGTCAGATATAGGAAATTTGAAACTCGTCAAAGTGGGAGGTGCGACTAAGCACAGACTGTTGAAGGATATCAAAGCATCCGGTTTCATCCGTCAAACAATATAAAGCGAATGAAAGAGATGGATCGCATATAAATAGAGAAGAATATTGACTGCAAAAAATATTAAAGATATTAAAAAAAGGGCACGAACTTCTTATCCAAATCATCCCCTCAATACTCTGACATTTTCAAACACTCCCTTCATACATTTTATCCCTCATAGCAGATTGAAACGTGACACTTACCATCACTCACACATCCAAACGAGTTTTCACATATATATTCACACTATTTCCACTTTCATCACAAAGAGCCACCAACTGTTCTTCCATTCATTGACATTTGAAACTAAAAACGAATATATTCACTATTTTCGGTCGTTTCAAGTCATCTTTTTAATCTCAAACGTACACTGACAGTAGGTTTCACTTCCAATTGGAATTTAAAAACCAAAAGATCACAATTGTATTGCAATTAAGAAATAAATTGATATTTCAGAATAGCTCCCAAAACTTATTTAGCTCAGAAATAACGAAGAATTAATCCGCTCAACAACATCTAGTGATTAGTTGTCACAAAAAACATCTTCACCATTGATTAAATTACATTCAATGCTTCATTTTATAGTGGAATAGTTGATAAAATTCATTGCTATCAAGCAAACGTTGGAGAAATATTAAAAATATATAAATTTTGAATTTAAAAAAAAATCTTTCATCAGTGCTTTGTCAGAAGATTGCTGAGCAATAATCCAGAGTATATGTATTGTGATGAAACTGCTATATTGGACATATATACAAGACACTATTACTGTAGATTTACTGTATAATCTCTTTCCTTTTTCTATCTTCCCTCTTTCGCCCTTGTTCATTCCCCATGAAGCAAGATATCGGTGGAGGGTGGTTTGGTTATATGGCTACGTTTCGGTAGTAATCTTGCCGAGGATATGTTGGACTCTCATTTTTTTTTCTTTCCTTGTCGTTTTTTTTTCTTTTACGGTAAACCCTAAAATCCCTTTGCCCATCTTCGTTGCTCACACACGACATGAGCACGACATGGACGAAGTCTGTCGACTGCGGTGTAAAGAGGAGTCTCGAATGAAAGGACACGTGGTAGAGCTGGAGCATGATACGATAGTGGTGGTGATGTAGAGAGGGTGGAGAATAGGGAAAGAAGTGAGAAAAACAGCGAACGCTAGCAAGATTGCTTCTTTTCTAATTTATAACTAGGCGAGCAACCCACGTTAAGTATTTACGCCTTTGGCCTATACCTTTATACTGGTATATACGTTACTCGCAACGACATCTCCAACGACTTTTGCCAACGCGTATCCAAGACACGAAATTGGCCTTGTGCAATAAGAAAGGGTGTGCTCTGTGCCACTTGCGATTTTATTTTTATTTATTTATCTACCTTTTTTTCTTTTGTCGCGTATTGTTTTTTCTTTTCATTTCAACGAGTTCTTACTGTTTTTTCTTTTGTGTTTGCAATTTGATTTCATTGGATTGTACAAGTTGAAAATGTGAAAGATATATTTTTCCTTATGTATTTATTGTGTTTTAAAATATATTGTGGGGATGAAATTGAGAGGTTCACTGTGGTGGGCGATCCACTTCTGTGATTAAATGGGTTCACTCATGGGATTATGTGAAGAAAAAAAAAGAGATAATTATATTTTTCCAGTGGATAATTCTAAATTATAAATGTTATGATATTGAAAAATATCTAGTGAATATGAAGAATTTATTGAACGACAAGAGAGACGGTGAAATTTTCTTTTGTTGCTCTTTATAAATTGAGTCGAATCATGTCAGATGTGAATATAAATTATTATGCAATCGTTTATGAATTCTTTGGGACAAAGTATCGATTAATTTACAATGGTTGGGTAAATTTGAGACATTGGCATTCAAGTCTTTGTGAAATTTATGGTTGGATGAATTTACATGATTCGATTTCTAGATAGAGATGTAAAAGATATGGATGAAATTGAGATTAAATAGGAAACAGAATGTCTGAACATTTCATTTTTCGTTGCTCTTGGATATTCAATAAGTAAAAACACAAAATCATTAATGGGAATTTACATACCAGTAAGAACTTCCGAATTTCTACTTCATCAAGAGAGTCGACTAATGATGGGTTTACTTATCGTGATAATTATTTCATTAACCATAAATCCAGAGAATAGACTAAATGAACATTCGCTCCTGCAAATGAAAACAAGAAAGGATGGAAATGAATTGTAATTAGTTGGTATTAAAAAGAAACTAAATGTTAATATTATAATAGCAAGCTGGATGTGTTACAAATAATTGAATACTTACGGTTTATTGAAAAGAAATAATAATCACTTCATAAGTCGAGATATTCCAGATCTCATTTAAGGTTTGTCTCACCATCTCCAGACATCCATAGATTTGATATAAAATTTATTCTTCATATCTCCTGATAAATTTGGGATTTTAGTCGTGTGATAATATATGAAAATTCGTTTTTAATCTGAAATTCCATTAAATACTCATCGTCACAATTTTTTTTAGTTATTTTATCTATTTTTTTTTCTTCTACTGATATACGTGAAAATTCTTTTTATCAATTGCTATTGGAAGAGTAAAAAATGGAAGATATCCAACACGTAGAAGAGTATATAAACGTCTGATCGAAATGCGGAAAAAGCGTTTTTATGTGTGAAAGATACATATGTATAGATATAATATACATATACATATATATGAATATCTGAATTGCAAATTTCATTTTCTTAATGGGTGAAGAGCTCCGGCGTTTTTACCTAGTGTGAGTGTGGCCCACGGCATGAAAACCTTGAAATGCTCCTGACGACGTCGTCTTTTCTCGCGTTCCTTCCACTTCTCTCTTCACTTCTCTCAATCCCTTTCCATGCGCTCCTTACCGACCTGGAAAATTCACTGATCGTTAACTACCGTTCACCTCCATCACGTTCATTCAATTCAAAAAGCGCTTTACGATAAATGGAAAATAATAAAAATGAAGAGAGAAGAAAATATATAAATATAAAATGTCTATTGTACAAAAATGATAGAGAAAGAAAATGAACACAAGAATTGTTCGTGTGGCCGAATTTGAAATTGAAATTTCCAAAGATAAAGAGGAAGAAAATGTTCGGATTTTACAATGTGATTTTATAGTGATATTTTTTATTCTGAACAAAATCTTTCCACAGTAAAATACAATTTGATTAAATGGAAGATTTTATTTGAGATCTGTTTTCGATACTTTATATTGAGGCTGATTTGGTATTGATGAGAAAATTGAAAACAAAATGTGTACAAATAAATAAAAGAAAATATAACAAATCTTTGCTTTTTTTTCCCCCGTAGTACTTTTGCAATTGTGGAAATGATATTATTCGAGATGGAGTTCGGAAACGAGGTGACTCTGCCGGATAGTGGACTCTTGGACAGTTGGACAGTTGGATGAAGTTTGGGGCCAAGTCTCGCATTGGAGACACCACCAAGAGTAAAACTATCTAAAATAGACGAGCAAGAATGAGTGAGAGAAAGACAACGAGAGAAGAAGAAAAAAAAAGGTAGATGAGGAAAATGAAAAAGTAGAAGACGAAGAAGTCTATCGGACGTCTTAGAGAGTCAAGTTTGTGACACGCCATGACGTCTTTATCAAGTTACAGCTTTTGTTTCATCGTGAGAAAGCAGAGAACTCGACGCACTCGTCACAGATTGATATATTCACCATTTCTTCATATACAATATGAATTTAATTTTATTTATTATGATTTCTTTTTCAGTTGAATTAGTATTATTATTAAAACTGCTGAATAACCGGACAATTCTATAGAATTAATTTTTATGAAGTTAGATATTATTCCGATGTCTTTATCGTCCTCAAGAATAATAAATTCAGTTCATGTGTTCAACAATTATAAAGAGCCATAATTTAAAAATGGAATATACACATAAAAACTCAATAATCACTTCATTAATATCTAAAAAAATTTATGTACTCGATAATTGTTTGTTGATCGTGTACACATAGAAATATGTTGACAAGACACGATAGTTGAAAAGAGGAGGAAAAAGGTAGAAAAAATAAAGGATGAATAGGATGGAGAAGAAAAAAGTAGCAGGATGAGGATGAAGTGTATATATTGCTTGAGCAGCCTCCGTTTCAAAGATCGATCGACTGAATACGAAATTCACGTGGGCAAAGAGACACGTGGCATTAAATCACTCCCGAGAATGGCTAAATTATTGATGAATGCATAGACACATACATACTCATTTAAAAAAAAGGAACAGAAATAATAGAAAGAGAGAAAAAATATAGAGCTTCATTTTATCTTTTCTTTTTGACTTCGCTTTTCTCAAACAACAAACAAATAACTAACTTTTCATATCATGGATATGCATAGATGTTTTTTTCAAAGATAATATCATTGGAATATTTAAAAGGTGAGAATTTTCACAGCACAATAAACATTTTATGGAAAAATAAATACCAAGTAAAAATTCTATCCCTCCAGTTGAACGCGAAATTGAAAGAAAATTGTATGAAAATAAAGAAAACGGGTGAGAAGAAAGAAGTTGAAGGGGGTGAATGAAAGAAAGAAAAAAAAATATTCTTTCTCTTCAAATCTTAAACCTAACAATCAAATTGCGCTTTTCTTTCCGATTCGCAATTTCAACTGTGAACCCTTCGTGATTTTACTGCGACGCCGTATAGAAAGTAATGTAAAGAGTGAGAGCAAGTGAAAGAGTGAGAATCAAAAGAAAATCTGGGAAAGCTGCGAGGGTGAAAAGGAGAAAGAGAAGTGTGAGACAACTTAAACACCATCTGGCAAGTAGTAGCAAGTAATAATTGAGTCAGGCGAGAATAAGAAAGAGAGAGGAAGCGAATGTGGGAAATGGTGAGGGTGGGAAATAATTCTCTGTGTTTGTGTAGGTGTGTTATGTCTAAAGCTCCAGGTCTGATTTTTACGGTGTCGGCAAGGTAGAACGCACGATCGCTACTAGAATTCGAAATCAGGGGTAGATGCTAGTGAACTAGCGCAGCACTAACTTTCACGAGAATATGAGCAGCTGGATCGCGTTGCAATTGCCCTCTCCAATCTGTTGGGAAAAAGGAACAAGAAATAAGATCATTTTTTCATTGCTCACTTGAATGCCAATGATTTTGCATGAATGCAAACCTATCTGTCTCACATTAATGTATATTGGTCAATAAAACATCTTGGTCGATGCATTCTTTGATATATATGGACGATATTTTAATTTAGACAACCAGAATTCATTGGAATTGAAGTTGATGTATGTGGCGAAGTTATGTATAAGTTGAGGAAGTTTTCGAGTTTGTGGAAGCAATTTTTTCTTGATTATTTCTTTAATATATCTTGGGGAATTGAATGAGCGCGTATTATTAAAGTTTTGACGAAAGAAAATTCTGCTGATTGTTATTTGCTTAAGAAGATATATATGAGATGATATATTTCGAAAGATGAACGACACTTTGATGAAGGATTCCAAATAACTTAAAAATCCAATACCGTGAAATGTCCGAGTTTTAATACTCGTACAATCACTGCAGATATCTTTCACGAGTTATTAATAACAAACGATGCAGAGAATTATTTTAGACAGAAGGATATGTATAATAATTATAAATTAATACTTGTGGAATAGAATTTCCAGATAATATACATGACTGTCTGATAAAATCTAATTTAACACAAAATTATAAAAGATGCAATTGGCGAAAGATTACGGAGCTTATAATTCTTGAGAATTTGATTACTTGATTCCATCAAAAATTCATTGTGACGGCATACAATAATTTATTTGCTCATACTTACGTAGATCACAACTTCATCAACAGAAATAGAGAATTTCCTTTCTATCTTTAAGCCTTCGGAGTTCAGCAGTAAAATTTGTCACTTAATATCCACATCGAGGAATTCCTGAAAATTTGATGTTATTATATTATTTATTTTCCATACGATCTGTATAGCATGAATATTTGAATGAAGAATTATTTTCTGATCCAAGATAAACTCTGCAATTTTCTGACACAGCCTGATATATTCTGAGCATTCAATTCGGAATAAATATGAATTCCACGTTCACCATGAACCACAGCAATAAATTTATGTCTGAGTGCAACTGTGAGAGGATATTCCTGTACGCTATAGAGTATCGTGACTAATAAAAATTATATGAAAACAACTGCAGCAATTAACACTCCATTGTCAATTCATATACAAGTTATTCAGAGTATCTCGAACATAGATATGAACGTGTGAGAAAAAAAATATCAATAAGAATAGATACAGCAAACTGGAATGATGACAGCACTCTTTTCAGATTCCCATAGCCCTTTTATTAATCGCTCGTAATGTTAAAAAGTCTGAAATGAATAACTTGATGTTAAAGTTGGAATGTATTACACAATCCAAGTTGATAATTCCAAATTTTGAATAATTCATGAACTCAGTTCTCCCCCTGCAGCATTGCAAGTTGTAGAAAATAATGAGCTGAATATAATTCTGTTTCCTCAACAGACTAATAAAAAACGTCTAGAAAGTAAAGAAAAATCTTTCAATTATTATCGTCGTGGTTGAATCTTTGCACCATCTGAAACAGAGTGAAAATGACCAGTACCAAAATGACTAAATGAATAAATCAGAACAAAATAAATATCATTACTAATAAAAGCTCATGAATGTTCATCAACTCTGTGTAGCATCTTAACATAGATCCACCAAGGATTATCGAAATCAATATTCTATATTGCAGCTACCATGTGAAGCCAACGAACAGCATACCAGTATTATTTTCCAATCTTAACAAACAATCACTATCTGCCAAATAATCGTCAAGTGATATTAAATTCATTTCGAATTCTTTTGTTTAAATGTTATCAAATACTTCAATAGCTACTTTCTAATGAGGGCACCCAAATATTATTAGCGGTCAGGAAATAGTACAGATCCAACAACGTTGGCAACATTTTATACAATTAAAATCTCAGCATCTGAAAACATTATACATATACCATATCCAACCAACCGTACATTTAATTGTACTTCGCTGGAACATTGCAAGCAAATCATCATGAAATTATCAAGAATGTCGAGAGCAACGCATAAACACTCCACATACTTAAATATTCATCATATATACACACACACACATTTATATATGTACATGCACACTCAACACCACCTCACGATGGCTAAACGCTGAGATATATAATTTCCGGAACGAAATAAACGCTATCTCCGGGCGCAGGAAGTTCCCTCGAGGGAATAGTGCGCCAATGTAATCCAACAGAAGAGAGGAAAGACGAAGAAACCGGAGGACATCCTTTACGCAATGAATTTCAATGTAGCTTAACCTCAAAATTATTATTTTGTACTTAAAATATCAACGAATAACTTTACCTTGATAATACAAATAACAAATCATGCACATTATCAATCGTTATACAAAACCAGATCTATTTGTTTGATATTCGATGAATCAATTTATTATTTTCCGTTTCCGGCTGAGTCACGTAGTGAAATGGCCGATTCCACAGCGTCTCAAGATGGCGCCACTTATCACTGCAAGCTTACACGCCACTCACATACACTTTTATGCAATTATTTATGTATATAGACGTAATATTAATATCATATGTATGTTTCCCCTCTTTTTCTTTATGCCAACCCAATGAAGTTTAACGAGATCAGATCACAGGGGCCTTGAGAAGGTTCAATTCCTAATTAAGGGAAATGTCCCAGAACAATTTATTGCAAAGCTGTGGCTGTAAGTTTATTATTGTGATATTATTTTATATTCTTTATTCTTTATTTGAATTGCGAAATATTTCTTTGCTTTATCACGATGTGATGTCGAACTTTATTCAAAGAAAGTTTGTACAATGATGATGACGATGATTGATCAATTGATTTTTATGACGTGTGATAAATTGAATGAGACTGAGCACACACGTATTAGTTTAACGGCCAATGCCAAAATGAAATTCTATCTCACTTTATATTCTAATAATGGCGGTTTTCGTTTATTTACACATGAATATGGGGAAAAAAAAGTCGAGAGCCGGATTATACGAAGCTGGTTTGTTTATTATTTCGTATTTGAATTAAAAAAGTATGCGTGGATTAACGAGAAGTGAATGAATGTGGTTTTCATAAGAGCGAGAAGAAGAGAATGAGCGAAAAAAAAAAATGAGATTGATGAATTTTTTCACATTTATTTTTTCATCAATAGACTATTCGATGCATTGGTGAGTTTTGATGAGATTTTTTTTCAGAATTGCGTGGACGGTTTTAATTCTCGTGATTTTAAGTTCGTAAATTGATGAAGAGAAATTTTTTTATTTTTAAGTACATGGGAAAAATGTCATGATGCATTTGTGAATGGACAAATGGTGGAAAGAAGACGAGCTATTTCTTGAAATTGAGATACTGATTAGAAATTGATGATAAAATGTCTGGTTGAATTGAATTCGTGAAATTAATTAGGTTATACATTAAGATGGAAATGCCAGCATTTAAATTTTATATGGAGAATAGGAAGATGAAAAAAAGATGGAGAGATTATGAGTGCATAGAGAAATGTTTCAATTTCATTTTTAATACCAGGGGAAAATCAATTGGATGATAATCAGATACTCTCTCGACCTATTCCGGATGAGGTAATAAGGTAAAAATAATTGTTATAATTATTAATTCAATGGTTCTACCATCAGAAACATCCAAGAGGTATTAAATATATATATTTTACCTTTTTTTGTATCAGCATTTATGTCAAAGATTACATCAAAGATGAAACAGTAGCACCACAAAATGGAAGAATTGATGTCAATGTTTTGTCAAGCAGCATCAACGACCGGGATCATCTTATCGAGGTGAATCACTGAAAATTGACAATAAAATTAATGAGATAAAATATGAAATGGAAAAATTAATGATTCTATCAATACTTGTGATATGCCAAATTCTGATAATTATAATGAAAATAATTCAATCCCAGGACGACATTGTGGATTTGGATGCAGCGATGGATGCAGATGTTATCAATGTGGACGGTAATATGATCAAAATATTTGACAAGGACATGGACATTCCGGCAGAAACGAAGAATAAGGCATGAAGATATGACAAATGAGAGAAGAAAGAGTTGATAGAGCTGAAAGAACTGAATAATTAATTAATTCTTTTGCATTTTCAGGTATCAGAATCAAATTTAATTAAACCAGTGAACGAAGTGCCAATTCCCTACGTACAATCAGCTGAAGCAACAAATCCATCATCATCAAATACATCACGATTGATAGATAAAGACGATCCACGTTCACGACTTCATTTCGTGAAATATCTCAAACGTGATGGGAAAACGTTGAAAATATGGGAATGTGGCATTTGTAAATATATACTTAATAATAGTTATTGAGTATACAACCGGGAGTGAATAAAAATTGTTATATGTTCTCTTTTCTTTTATCAACATCAAAATAGGCTCCAAGGAATTTCGTCACCAGTACACATTGATGAGGCATTTACCCACTCACACAGACGAAAGAAACTTCAAGTGTGACGCTTGTGGCAAAGCATTTCGGCAACTATCAACTCTCAGTCAGCACAAAGCCATACATAGCGATGCCCGACCATACGTGTGTGAATACTGCAAAAAAACCTTCAACAGGTTCGTTCAAATTATAGGAAAACGAAAACGAAAACAAACCAACAAACATACAAACAAACAAATAAAAAAATTGTAAAAGTAAGTTATAAGCACACAAACTGAAGACAATGTCGTGTGGGCGATTGGCCTTTTGCAGGGTTTCCACGTTGATATCCCATCGGAAAACACACTCGGAGAATAAGCCACACAAGTGTCATCTGTGCGGCAAAGGATTTCATCAAAAAGGTTCCACTCATCCATTCCATCATAAAATAAATCTATTGAGAGGAATATGTCCATTCCTTTTTTTATCTGTTTCACTTTATTGAGAAGGAACGATGATACGATATCAATTGAATTGTTATTTATCATACTCTTCGTTTCTTTTTTCATTTTTTTCATAAGGCAATTTGAGGAATCATGTTTTTACCCACACGAATGAACGACCATATAAATGCGAATTGTGCAACAAGGGTTTTAATCAAATGTCCAATTTAGTTTGTCACAAAGTAAAGGCTCATGCGCATGTTGAAAAAATGCAATACTCATGTGGGATATGTGGTAAAGATTTTCCACGGCGAGTTTCATTACGTTCACACGAAGAGTCAAAGCATGGAATTAAATATCGCAATGCCAATGGATCACAGACAAAAAATAGTAGCAGTAATAACCAAGCTACAACATCAAAGAAAAATATCAAAATAATTGAATTGGCTAATGAAGATGATGGTGACGAAGAAGAGGATGATAATGAAAACGATGGAATTAATATTCCAGTGAATGATGATGTTGCACAATGTATCGAAAATATTTTAGTTGATAAAATTGATACGAAAGCTATGGAGAATGCAGTTATTCAGGGACAAATCCCATTTGCATTGTTCAAACCCGCTAGAGGTATTCCAGTTCTTGTTAAAGTCACCCCAGCTGGTCCACATCAGGATGTAATTGGTTTTTTTTTGCCATTCTCAATATATTTTATATGTGGGGAATTTAGTTGGAAATTCGCTCACTATCAAAAATACAGTCATGTTACAAATGTTTCCCCGAATGGATCTATGGGATATGAAATAGTGTGAGGTGGATGTAGAATTTTATCAAAAATTAATGAGGAATTTTTTTTTTTTCACTATGAACGCCGCGTTTTTCTCCATCATCGGAAATGAATGTTACATGCTTGAATTTCTCCAGAGTATTTCATTCTACTATAAACTTTTTTTGTTTACTGATACGTTCACACGTTTGCCAGACACACTTGTTTGAATAATAACTTCACCATAACTCCATTATTACATACCAACACCATCAACGATGAACGCGATCGAACAACCGAACAGAAAAAAAAACTCTTTTCTTTTCTATATAAAAGATAGAAATAAAGAATGAGAAACTCAACGTTACCTACATCAAATATGAATTTTTCACTGAAATCCCCACATGTATATCGAAAATTCAAACATCTTTCTTATTTCTCTTCATCATTGCATAGATGTTGACACCAGCCAACGCCGATGATCTTCGAATGACTGGAAAAATGAGTCCATCGTTTAATGCAAATGATTGTGATAGTAAAGCAGTCCAAGTAAAAGTGCCAGTAGTAGCAACGGTTACGCAACGTATTTTACCTGATGGAAAGAGTAATTTTGTTATTGAACCACCAAGTTCTGATCAAGATCAAGGTAAGAATAAATTGATTAGTAGTTCATCTTTATATGAATTACAAAATCACCAAATAATTAATGATATTTGATTGCACAGTGGAAAATATTCTGACGCCACTAGATTCACAATTTTACAATAACGAGTCATTAGGTGAGTGTGAACAGCAGAGTGAGCCCAGTCGCACCAGTTCAATGGGAGATTGCAATGAATTGTTGGAGCTCGCGGTCCAAGGTGGAATACAATTTGTCCGCGCGACTGAAGACGGTCGTTATGAAGTGATGAGTAACAGTGAGGCGCGCGATTTAATGGCACAAAATTCTCACGACGTTACAATACTTGGGAGTGCTGAAGCCGGTGCAATAAATTCAATGAATATGCGGAATAATATTAACGATAACAATGTGATTGTTGGTGATGATGACAACCAAATAATGGTTTTGGATGGCGGTGGCTGTGGTGGCACTAACACACCCGATCGGAAATCGATAACGGCAACAATGGATGGTATCGAAGTGCTCGGTGATAAAGACATTAGAATACTTGATACGAAAAACTTTGATGAACGTTTTGTCGATGGTATGACTTTCTTTCCACAATCAAAAATTGACGATTTGATATCTTATGGTGGAACAAAGTCGATGGGATTTGAAACAGCATTGCCAATAATTGCCAGCGATGATGACAGTAAGTACAAAATAACCCATCGAAATATATTAACTATAAAAATTCAATGGAAATTAATAAATATGTGCCCATCGGATTATTTTAATTTGAAGAGATAAAAAATCTAGTCAATTGTTAATGCAAATTTTCTTTTGATTTTACCTTTTGCAATAGTATTTGATTCTTTTTCCTCATCGCTTTCCTTTAAATCCTTCATATAGTAATGGCGACACATCAAGATTTTTCCAGTTTATTGAGTCATCACCCTCATCATCATCATCATCATCTGCATCATCATCATCATTCGGGTGATATTTCAACGTTGCCGTCTATCACGTCACAGTCCTCAATGATGCCCCTATTAACAAAAAATAACAATGATTTATCATCTCAATCATTATATAATGAGACACTTCCATATTTGAAACATTCTCGAACATTCTCTGATGATTTTAATATACTTGGGGTCGATGGCAATTGCATGGACGATACAAATTCAGTGAATGTTTACGATACGAAAATCAAAATACCAGAGTTCGATGATATGGTCACTGAACAGAATCTATTGCCAATTAATCAGGACGTTAAAATATTGAGTGGTCGTACGCAAATTAATAATGATACAAAATTGACATTGCCAAGCTTCAATGATATGAAAATTCTCGGTCCAAAGTATCAAGAATTTGAAGCAACATCACAATATCATGATATAAAAATATTTGGCGGCTATGATCAATATTTAAGATCAACACCGGTAAATGGGTATCGTCCTGGTGGTGATCCAACAATAATTGAATCTTCAATTGGTCGAAAGGACATTAAACTATTGGAAAAAAAAATGGACACACGATTTAACGAGGAGAATAATATTCAAAAGGATGTTTACATTAAGGTAGAGAAAGAACACAAATTAGAGTCGTTTAACAATTCATTGGAATCGTATGTTGATGATAATGACAATGACTTCACGTATTCCGCTGCTGTTAATCTTAACAATTAATTATTTTAAATTTTATACACAAAAAAAAAACATGATGCAATAAGGCGAAAGAGAAGGTGACTCTTAGAACTTTATACACACAACAAACAAGTGTTGAAACTCCAATTTTCCAATTTTAAATTATTTATCCTAATTTATTTCTTTTTATTAATGATTGATCTTTTTTCTTGTTGATTATATTTTTTCTTAAGTCTGCATTTGTCGTACTATAATGGCGGTGAAATGGTAAAGGCTTTTATATAATGTGATTTTTATTTGTTTATTTAGTCATTTAATTGAGTTGTTCTATACCTCATTAATTCATTCGTTTTTTCAATATTTCAAGGTCCCATCCTTCTCCACAAACCATTCCCAATCCATGTGCTCCTCATCAATAGTTATTCCCGATTTTCCTGATGTTGATACAACACGAAGCACGGAGAAGGCTGCGATAACGGATAATTATCTGCTTCAAGTAAATGAATTATATCAGAAACATTTTTTTATACAATAATTAGAACGGAAGATAGATGGAAAATTATGGACTTCCATCTAATTCTTTCTACTTTTTCCATTTCAACATTACTTTCTTCTATTTTGGATACACAGGCGAGTGCTCTGTGCGATTCAGACTATCTCAATTTCGAATCACGAAGCGTCGAGGGTCCCAGCAGCCAAACAAACAAAGTCTTTACCCTTGATGGTCTGCCAGACCTCAATTGATCGTCGTTGAGCAGCTTTCTATATATGTATTCCTCTTCCTCTCTCCCATTTCCTCACATACATCCTGTGCCGCTTTATTTTTATTTTTATCGCTTTTTTTTTCTCGACATTTGTGCGTGTCTCCTTTTTTTTCTCTTCTCCAAACACTTTTCATCATTTTATCACCGTCTATGTCGCGATAATTTTCCTTTTTCTTTCTGAACAAACGAATGAATTTAATAATATTGTGATGATTGTATTAATCGAAATTTTGTTTTTCTCGATATAAGGAACAACAATAATCTAATGAACATAATTATATTCATGTGTACAAAACCGTATTGATAATATTTATTATGGAAACTCACGTGAATGTTGAAGATAAAATATATCAATTGTTTGTTATTTCGTGGGAAACAAATTGAAGGAAAAAAAAGAAGAAATATATATGAAACAAAAATAAATCTTTGGATTAATCATTCTTGGTTCATTTGCAGAATATCGACCTGGAAAAATAATAGAATTGTATAAATGAGTTGATGTGTCTATATGTATAATGTTTGTATTCGAGTTGGGTAGGTCTTTCATTTCCTCAATTCTCTCACGACTCATTCCCACCAAGAGTTTTCGTTGGAGAAAATCTTCAAACTACGATGATCGTGGTTATGAAAGGTTTCCTCTCGCTCAACCTTTTCCATTCTCTTCTTCACTTCGAAACAAAAGGGAATGTGAAGATTTCAAGGGGAGAAGTGTGAACACTCACTCGCTTATCACCGTTAGAAAGAGAAAGAACTGAGATGCGCAGGGCTGCAGTCGACATTTTCCAACCCCTCTCTTTTTCTATTTATTTTATTTTTCTCAATTCTCTTTTTTCCTTCTTTCGTTCTATTTTTTAGTTTTACCCCTCTTTTTTTTCGCCTTCCCATCAACACTGTCATCTTGTGGCTAAGGAAACTTTTCTTGGATTCTCACTTTCTTATTCTTTTTTTCTTCTATTCTCTCATCACAATTTTTTTCTTTCCTTGGTTATTATCTGAGCTTATACGTTTGCTACGTATTTACACTCTATTCTCTTTCTGTACACTTTTCTTGCATTTTATTTTTATTTTTCTCTTTTATTTTGTTGTTTTCTTCATCTTTTTTCCATCCTCACTTTTTCTCTTTTGCTCTCGTCTTTGCCTTTCTGTTGGTCGTCTATACGATGAAGAATAAGTAAAGGAGTACGAGCGTACTCCGCGAACAAAGCTAGATCGAATTTGGAGAAAATAGTCGTGGACGAGGGTTGAATTCGTGACGAGATAATTCACGATGGTGGTGGTAGCGGTTGTACCTCCATCTTTCCACTACTCCTCTTGGGAACAACAAAAGAAAATGCATGTTGAGCACGTGCGTTTCTCTCCTCAATTCGCTTTTGAAAGAAAGTGTAGTCAACTTGGTGAATTTCATTTAATTTCTATTCTACATTTATTATTCCAAATTAATTCAAAAAATAAAAAATATTGTAGAATTAGACAGTTTAAAATAATGAAAGGAATTTGATTATCACCCATCAATTATTAACAAACTTATTATCCCCTCATTTGCCTAATGCATTAACCTGAATGAAAATTCATATTTAAATAAAAGTGCTTCTTCATTTTAGCAGTAGTCACCACTTACGAATAGTCAGACAGTATTGGAAAAATTTATATTGTACGATATTCTTTCACAGCAATTGGCACATTTTCAAAACTTAATCAATCGTTTGTTGCAGAATAGTTTTAATTAGGACAAAAATAATTAAAATACCAAATGAAAAGACATCGAGAGAAAATTGAACATTTGAAATAATGAAAGGAAAATAATTTATCTTTCGTTCGTATTTATACCTTTATCATTTTCATTCATTGTTTGGTTCAATATTGAAAATTATGGTGATTAAAAAAAAAAGGAAGAGGATTGTCTATCTCTGGTTCACATTGCAAAATATATTTTCTGCAAATATAAATTCCACTCTCACCATAAATAATCCTTTCTAAGTATGTATTTATAAACGTATTTATATACGAATAATCCACGTAAAACTGACAGACTGGCTGGTGAATAGATGCATCAGTGAACTGCTTTACTCTGAAACAAACAGACAAAAAGTGGAAAAAACAACCAAACAAAATATTCATCCAATGGAAATAATTCATAGTCTTTCATTCTATACCGGAATGAAGAATGTATAATAAAAAGAAAACAAACTAAAGTAAAATCTCACTTAATCGTTATTAAAATCCAAGTTTGGTCATATAGTTACGAAAAAAAAAGAACAAAAAAATCTGAGCAGAGATAAAATGAAGGATAAAAATATATAAATGAATAAATAGTTTTTCTTTATTCACTTACAATTTCGTAAGCTCAATTTCACAGTTGATGTACTCACTGTGTTACTGCTTCCTCATCTACTTTGCATCGTATTATTTCAACACGCATCTTATACTCTACTCAAGAAGCAACATCTATTTTATCGTTAAGAAGATGAGGATGTGAGCGAGAGCGAGAAATGTTCTTAGTGTTTGGAGAACCGTGAGAACAATGTCGTTAACGACGACAGGTCTGTTTGGAGATAGACATATATACTCATGTATTATATATGAGTGTACATAAATATATTGTATATATTTATAGATAGAAGAAGCAGCAACGTTTCAAGTTGTTCATAAGAAATAACAATTCATTTTCAAGGAAAATATAATGAAGGATTGAATATGAAAGAGATGTTTTCAAACAATGGTAGGTATTAACCCAATTGAAATTATTCATACAATTGTGATAATTGAGTGATGAGGTGCTGACTAGTTATTAAAGATTAAATTGTATTTTCAGGTATTGTGAAGTAATGTTGAGTGCTGTCGATTCTCGTTAGAAGCAAAATTCAATATACAATCGACGATGATTGCTCATCATGAGATTTTATTGCTTTTCAAGTAGTATTTAATGATTACAAGAAATTAAATGCTAATGATGGAATCAATTTCAATTCACGACCAGCATTTCAGTTGGAATTATCATGGTGAAATGATTCTCATTGGGTAGATGATTGAATAAAATTATGAGTGGATATGATTTTCTTCATAATTCATTTGAAGAGGGTTTTATGAACGAGATTTTTTAGTTGAACTTTCTGCATGTAGAATAAAGTTTAGAAAACAATTTTCACTAATATAAATTATAATGATGCATTTTCTTATTCAATATTCATAAGCATAGTCAGATGCCTCTTGGGAAATATTTCTTGAGCAGAAATATTAAGTTTCTTCGATAACTGTTCAACATACACCCACATGTGATACAACTACCTTGTTAAAATCTGAAATTGCATCCTCACCAAGTCATCAGGTTTAGTAAGCCATCACATCCCATCCTCATATTCCAAAGTGAACAACATGACTTATACTCATCGATTTCATCATACGTTTACGAAGCAGATTGTGAGTAAATGGTCACATTGAATATGCAGAAAGAAGAAATCTGTAATAAGAAAGAAAAATTGATAAATTAAAGAAGGAAATTTTGAGACTCATCATTGTCAGTATGAAGAATAAATGGATGAAATGAAAATATAGAAATAAAAATTAGTAAATTGAATAAAAGAAAATATAGTGAAGTATTGATCCAATTCTACATCCATTAATTTTAATTTGAATTCGGAATACAAACGAACAGGAATTGGTATATAATACTGTCGGAAGTGGCATTGGAAGTGATGGCTTTGGATAGTTGTGTAACGATGGTAAAGCGTGCGTTGCAGTAGAGTACGATGTGTGCATTGGAGAGTAAGATGGTTTGCACGAGGGCAAGAGAGGAAGATATGAAGGGAGTAACGTTTTGAGAGGTGGAACAGAGGGTGAAAGTGGAGTCAATCGTGCGAAAATGGCGTCTCGCCGTGAAGCGGAAGGGATTCACCCAACCACCCACATATGTATACATGTTGTATATGAAAGAGAAACGAGGGGAAGTAGAAAAGCAGATAGACCAAAAGGGTGAATGTTACGAATGAAGACTGACTATTAAGTAGTACAGTCATTCAGAATTAATGTTCTCTATGAAGAGCAGTAAATGATAAATGATAAATGTATTAATTAGCATTATTGATTAAATATAAAATTTGTTTTTGAGTATTGATGTGAATTTTGTAATGTAAATAAATTGGTCAAATGATTTTTGGACATGATGTTTTGGATTTCGTTCTCTGTTAATTATTGTTTGAATATCATTGTTGTTTAATAATTAATTACATTTGTGTTGATGTTTGTTGATCAAGTCTGATTTATTAAATGATAATATTGTGAATGTAAATTGATGGAGAGTTTTCATAATGAATTTTTTGATTTGAAAATTGATAAAATTGTGCTGATGGTAAATTTGTTCTGGGAATGGTTTAGCAATTGTATATTTCTCTTCGTTATTGAAAGATTCTTTAAATCTTGTTATTGCACATCGAAGTATTCTTCATTCCACTATCTTGTTCAATAAAACAAAGTGCTAATTCTCATTTGTTTCATTCTGATATTATCAAAATAAGTATCTTCTGCGTGTATACCTAAACATCATTCACTTCAAGCTCTTCATTTTCTCCCTGTACCATCAAATAAATGATTCCCATTTCAATCTTCATCATCACCTGAATAAACGAACACACTTCATCAACATTAAATCCAATAACTTCTTCATAAATCATCACTCAAATCAAATAATTCAAATTAATTAATCAACCAATCAATTCCCTCACTAAATCTCATCACTTCATTTACCACATCCAACAATTCTCAACAACAAAATCCAAAGTCATCAATATCATACATTTCAAATCAACCAATTTTAATATCACCTTTCATTCCTCTTCTATTTTTCACAGTTGTAAAAAGGTCCCAGCTGAATTCACGCTCGCATACCAAACTAATATATAATCCAGTTCCGTTTTTTCGCGGTCAATTTGCCATTTCACACATTTCGTCGTCCAGAATGAAATGCAGAAGGTACCAATGGCAAATATATCCACATATATGTGTATTCCCTATTCTCCTACTTCATGTTGGAGCACATCTGACGGTTCAAAGTTCGCAATGGCTAACTCATATCTACACACACATACACTTCACTTACTAACACACAATGATGGTATAGGTTTTCTGCGCTGACCACAGTCCTTTCTTGTCTGATGGCCATGTGCAAAAGCGTTTTTACGACTGACGAAGCTAACAGTCTCTTGTCTGAGGATAAGAGAGAGAGAGTTAAATCCCAACCAGTCTCATACTGAGTAACATACTCTGTAACGGATGAAAACGCTTCTGCTCAACTGTACATGAAAGCTATACAGTTATATCAAGCAGATAAATACATACTTATTTATATACATATATATATTTAACGTGGGTATGATTCTCATGAGCTTCATTTCCATTGTGTGAATATATTCTATAATAGCCAGATGGTAGAATTTAATAAGTCGAATTAAATTTGGAGTAAAAGTGCCAGTGCCATGATGAAAATGTGTCTGAATATATCAACAATTTTCTTGGAATGAGCTTTTATTTTTAGTACGTTCAACTGTTACATTTTCGTCTTTAATTCATCGTTGATCTTTTATCAAAGTGAAAATAAATTTTACGTTGAATTTCTGGTTCGTGTGATAGTTATAACATTTCAATGTTCATCTACTTGTGAAAATGATTTTGGTGGATGGGAGGATTGGTGGAGGAGTGGTGTTTGAGACTGGAAACAGATGGTGCAGTTTTGGAAGAGTAGAAGCGTTGATTATGGATGGTGGGTTATAGAGGGATGAGGAAGGATTTTGTATTGTATTTAATTTAGTTTGACGATTGTTGTATTGTGTGGTGATTATTTATTGGGATGGGATTTATTGGGGGATTTTCCAATGGGATTTGGTGTGAGTTGTAGAGGTGGGTGGGGAGATATTGAGGTGGTTTAAATTTTTGTTTGTGATATCGTGAGGGTTTTTGTTTAGTTGACTAATTTTGATTTGTTGAAAATTAAAATTGTGGTGAAAACAAATTCCTGGATTTATTGTGATGGAAATTACTGCAAATGAACGAAGAAAAAATATCCAACATGAGAACTTTTATATAAACAAGTGGGAATGAAGTCCAAGATGAAAGAATGAATTATTTTTAATTGACGTATCAATGGGTGATTAATGTACAATAATTAATTAGTATTGAATTTGTATTTATGCAAATGAGACTGTTTGATGCATTGCCAATTACATTATAGATTGTCCAGTTGCTTCTAGCTGGATACTAAAGCCATACAGGTTTTGAGCAACTGTTGAATTAATGCCTTCAGATCTATGCAACCACGTGGGTGAATGTTCATTCGCTTAATGTATTCGCAAATCCCTGATGGATTTCACACACGTTACGTTCACTTGAAACAGATAATATTGAGTAATAGGAATTGATTTGCTACTCTATCTGAACAGCTTTCCTGTACAATCATTGCATCGACTATTTTCTCTTTATCCATCATTTCAATCCATTATAAATTTGTTGTTTACACAAACCAGAAAATTTTTGATAGAATTCTAATAAACATTCTTAATAATTTTCATACAAACTAATTAAATAAAATTAATGTAAAAGAAAACAGAATTTCCAGGAAATTAATTACTTTATTGACTAATAATTAAAGACTATTTTTGTAACAATTTGTTTTCAATAAATCAATATATAATTTTTTATACAATAAAATAATATTGGATAGATAAAGTTGGTTTATTCTATTACATCTTTTATAAAAATCAGAAAAGAACGTGGACGATGATTGAGTGGTTGTAGATGTGTAATGGTAAAAGGAAGAATTTTCACACAATTCACAGAGTTCAACGAAAGAATTTACGAATGTGCATAATACAGAATATATAATAAAATGCAAAAAGAGAAATAACGTTTCGTGAATTGACTCGTTGAATTCCTTCATGAATTCAAACAAAAAATTTTCTTTCTTCAATCAATGTACATTATACAATTTTTTTTATTTCACATATGAATATCAATGAATGTGAAGAGTACAATCAATTTGAATATAAGGAATAATATTCTCTTTTTTTATTTATTCTTATCATCACCATCAACACCAGCTCGTGACACAACTTTGAAAATCAATAACGTTTTCAAAACTTGTATTACACAGTTACAGCGAATGTCGAAGGTATTTTTTTTTGTTTAAGCAGGTTAAAGTTGGCAACAGTAAGTGAAAAAAAAAAGTGTATATTCACCATGGACTTTGGTACCAGAACCAGGTAAGTCAGGAAGCCACTACAACTCCTACCATGAGTGTGTGCTGCAACTTCCATTGCCTCAGACCCTCATTTTTTTTTCCCTTCTTTCTACGTTTTTTTTTATTCTATTTCTCCTTCTTTTCTTATTTCTATTTTTTTCTTTCCTTTTCCGTTACTTCGACGAGTTGTGCGCGCGAACGATGGAGGTTGCCAACGGGTTTTCTATACTTGCCGAAGGGTTTGAGAAGTCGTCTCGAATTTCGAATGTGGTGCACGTCGAGGCTAAAACGCTCCCATGATTCAATTCACATCAGAATCCGCCCCGCACTTTTCTGTGTGTGGCCTCCTGCATTGCCACCGTCTGGGTTCTTCGACTTGGATCCACCATCCTTATTCTTTATATATACTTTAACATACACACACACGCACACACATTTATCTATTCATCTATTTGTATGTCAAAGCTAAGTCGTTGCTTCATATTGAGGTGAAGTCGTTGATGATATTTCAAAATTTGTTAAACCTTTTGGTATTTTTTTTTTCACACTTTCTTAACGTTACATTCTCATTATTATGAACGAATTTATTTATTTGAATTCATGTGGTGAAGATGGAGAAAAAATATATACGACCAGTGATTTGAATTGATTTGTGCGCAGTTGAATATAAAAGTGTGAAAGAAACTCGTGAAAAGAAAGAAAATTCAAAGTTTTACAACTCTGTGGTGAAAAATTCTTCATTTCTTTTTTTTTTCTCTGCTTTTCTTTTTTTTTTGTTCGACACTCCGTCATCATCATCGTCGCAAATTCCAATTCCCGCGCGTGGCAGCGTTCTTTTAGGATTGCTTTCAATGCAAAGTCTGCTTATCAAGAATTTCTATGTATATATATGTATATATTTCGTATTATTTTTTTTTATTCGCCCATATCTTCTTCCTTTTCATTCAGCAGAATATCTCGACGAGTTTTTCCTTTCAGCAATGCGCGAAATCCAATAATTTCGCGTATTACATATAGATGTATAACTTCAGTGAACGAATTAACTTTCAACTCATAATTATATCAACTTTTTTATTTTTTATCGTCTTTTGCTTCCGTATTTTTTTTTTTTTGCCTTTTCTGTTTTTCTTTGAGCTTTGGAATTACGAGAGCGGGAAAAGTTTGATTGGAATACACGCTCAGATTCATTTAATATCAATATATAAAAATGAATGTTGGAGAGGTTGCGAAATTAGTGGGATATCTGATGATGGCGAATTTGTGAGGTTATTGTGAATGAAAAATTTTTTATCTATTTGATCTTTTGTGTTGTGAAATATTTAATTGAATATAATTGATAATGAAATGGATAAATAGGATTTTTTTTGGGTTAATTCTATGTTGAAACATAATAAATCCAAAGGGAAATATGTTTTTGTAAAAATAAAACTTGACATGATGACTGAGAAAATAGATCCCAACAAAATAAATCATAACATAAAAACTACTTGAGATACAAAAGAAGTTAAAAATTGAAAATTTTCGTCTTAAAAAAACGAACATTTTATCATTCCTAACATTATTTCGTATCTCTAATAATTAAGCAATAAATAGCACCTCAATAATTGACTACTAAACAAAAGAATGAATAAACTAAAAAAGACGTTACAATCAATTTCAACACCAAAAATTGAATTTAATTCGTCAAGTGAAATGAAATTCTATCACGTCAGAAGACAAATCCTAGAAGCATCCACCCATAAATACATAATATGTAATAGGGCAATAAAAGGGAATAGTGAAGAATAAGAAAATATTGAAGATATTTGTGTGACAAGCACAAATCAAGGTGATCCTTCCTGGAAGGTAATATAACCAATCGTTTGCCTTCTCGTCTTCTTTTAGATTGTGTCGTAAATGTGTGTGATCGTCATTTTTATCGTCGACTTGTCGTGCTACTGAGGGTCATGCCTCACTGGTGTTGTCGTCAATTTCTTATATATATTTTTTCCCTTCTTCTTCTCTTTATATATTTTTTTTTCGATTGGTGATAATCAATAATACTGTTGCTGTTACTATTGTCGTGTGAAATTTTTTCCAGTCACGTATTTATGTTACTAACGTGATGATTTCCTCTTCTTCTTGTTCTGTATATTTTTATCTCTATTCAGCTCATATGAAAACGATGATGGAGAACCAGATGGAATAGAGATGAAGAAAGGTCCATATTGTAGCTTTCACATGATTTTCCCGAGTGAGATCAACCTCGTAACCTGCCATGGGATTACGACTTTAGTAATACTACTGGTACTACTAGCAGTAGTAATAGTGTTAGTGAGTACATAAAATCGAGGCTGCTGCACAGATAATTTTCTATGTATACGATAGAACCAACTGAGAGAATTTAATTTCATCATTCCCATCATTTAATTCTCTTCGTGATAATTTATTTATTCGATTTCTCTTTGTGGAATTTGTTGGAAGTGAAATTAACAATTTTTTCATTTTCTCATATACAAAATTTATCAGTATACATCACTGTCATGACCAGAAAATTCCAATTAAATATACAATATAAAACAACATAATAAAATTCTGATGAATCCTTAAAATTAAAATAAAATTGTCAAACCAAATCTCAAAACCAACAACAATATTTCCTCATATTTTTATCACTTCCCAACTCTGCCTAAGTGAGTAGTCTCTCCACCACTCTTTTTCCTTCCCCCATACGAACATCATCATCTCTGTTTATATATATATATATACGTATTCATATATTCATATAAAGGACAGTGCGGAATGTTATATAAAGGCAGAATGAATGTTCAATAATGGGAAACTCTCACTGTGCCTTACATTCCAACGTGACCATGCTGGTATATATGCGGTTGTACCACACCTGAGGGATTTTGAGTTATGACCGGAAATGTGAGAGAATGTATAGGTGTGTATATAATATACATATATATATATAGTAGATATTGTAGGAGAGGAGAAGTGGGAATGGTTTATATTAAGGTTGTATGCGCAGCCCAAGCTAATGTGCTAACACATAACGTCCGTTTCACTTGCGCAAAGCCGCATTAATTATTCCATATCCAAAACTCAATTCTCTGCTGGGCCGCACTGCCAAGCTCATTGTATATGTGAATGTATATATATATATTTGTATTTGTGTATATGTGTATGCACGGATGGATATACAATATAGAGTTGCAGTGCTCTAGAGCTTACGTCTCTCTTGACCAAGTTCAAACTCTGCCACCTTGAGCAGTCACTGTTATACTCCTTTGTCTTTCAAATGTTTGATGTTGGTGGTGGTGATAGTGGTGGTGGTGGTGGTGTGTGTGAAAGAGAAAGTAGTATGCAAATGAATTATATTGTGAGAGATATTCAAGTCTTTGTGTTGGTTATCTTGTAATGTTTGAAGTGGTTTTAAGGATACATCTGTGGAATATTTAATTGGGGTTGTTTTAGGTTGATTGTGAAAGGATTTTTGAGATGGGGAGGTTGTAAGGGGGATTTTTTAAAAGAATAGTATTGAGATGGAATTTTTTTGTGAATTTGTTGGGTAGATTAAATTATTTAAAATATGAATTTAAATTGAGAATGTTGTTGGGAAATATTTGGTATGCAGATATTTTTATTTGTGAATAATTCTTTTTGTTTATTTATTCATTTGATTATGAGGTGTGTTTGTGTTGAATAAACTCATTGTCGGTTAAAGGATATTATTAATAGACGATAGGTGGAGTAAGAAGCTTCACTTAATGGCACCAAAGTGTCATAGATACTATCACAACTGAATTTCTACTGTGTCCGAGCATACACCAAACTTTTCACTTAGCCACTTCTGTTATAACTATCACTCTGACTCTGTTATTTTATTCTCTATCTCACTTACACTATTTTCCCTTCACTCTCTTTCCTCATTTTCTGAACTTGATGTTGTGCACTTTGTGCCTCTTGACGTTCTTGTGATAATTTGATTTTTCTAACTTTAAATTTCGGATTTTTTAACACAATAATGAAAATTTAGAGAAATAAATTTTTATTTATTTTTCCAATTTTTTTTTCATTATTATATTGGATTCTATTTATTTTACAGTTTTATTTAAATTGACTCAATCAAAAGTTCAAAAGCTCATTTAGTTTTTTATTTAACTTTTTTTATCTATAAACATTTATAAATTACAAAGAAAAATTTTTTACATTTTCATTGAGTGTTTTTAAATAAAAGACAAAAATAAACTTTGAATCAAATCAATATTTTCATTTGATTCGAATATTTATATTCTTTGTATTTGCGTGACGATGTTGGTATAGAATTTCATTTTTTTTTTACATCAACGGATATTCCATATATGAAATATCCCTCTGGACGTACGCACCCATTATGTCCTATATAGAGTAGATATATAGATATATTTATAGACGTAGTGTAACGAGAGATAGGCTAACACACTCATGTAGTGTATATATCCCTTTCTGCCCCTATTCACACACCATATTTGGCAGGCCTGCCCTCCAAACTCGCCCATACACTGCCACCGAACACAAATTCAATTTCGCGAGCACACCATTCGCTGTCCGCGACTAGGCGTTTGGAAACTAATATATATTCACGGACGTCGATATATATCCAACGTTCCACGATGTCTCGTTGTCCACAAATTTGGCGTGCACATAAATATAATGTGTATACACGCATCCCCCCGTTCAACCCTTAATATAAACAATTTTTCTTGCTTTAAATTGTGAAAAATAAATAGATACAGATAAAGTTAAATGTACATTGTAAATATAATTTTATTGATATTGTTTGGGTTGTTTTTTTATTTTTTATAGTGGATGAGAAAATTTAGGGGATGAATTTGTGGTTGTTGATAATTAAATGTACATTTTTTTACTTTTGATTTAGTGTAATTTAATATTTGGATTATGATTTGACATGTGGCAATAAAATTATGGAAAAAGTTTTTTCAGAGTTGGAATGTTCATATTGAAATTGTTGGCAACTATGTAAATTAGTAGATAGAAGAATTTTAATTGAGTTATGAGTGTACTTAATTATTCATGGTCATGTGATCAATTAATTATGAGACTTGAAATGAAATTATGAATTTATCAAGTGCCATTATCAAAAGTTTGAGAGCTGAACAATTTTATAATTTGTAGTTTAGTTCATGTGAGGAAGTATTTTTTTATTTTATTGTTTTTTTTTTTACTGAAGATGTAATTAGACATTTTTTGTTCACAATTAATTTCAGTTAGGTATATTAAATTCCAAATTGAGCGGTAATTTAGAGGTAGAACTAAACTTGATTACAATAATGACATTCACAGTTAATTAACAACGTGGAAAAGCTCTTCATTAATGAAAGATTAATTTGAAATTTCACAGTATGAAATTGTGAAAATGTATTATTTGTAATCGAATAATCAACTAATCACAGTGATGAATTCATTAATTTTTTCAATATTTTTATTTAAATTAGTAACTTATTATTGAAAAATAGTTTAGCATGAATTTATATTTTTATCTTTAAATTAAAATTTCACCAATTTATAATGTAAACAATGAATTGTTGAATAATTCCAGGATATTTTATAATTAAATGGAAGAACTTTGAGCAATAAATAACTAAAATTTCACTCTCCAATTTCACAATTTCAATATGAAAATATTTATTTAACAACCGAGTAATCAAACAACACAAAATATATAAAAAAATATGAATATAAATAAATATTGCTATCATTTATAAACGGAAAAAAAAACAAATTACTAAACACATAACAAATTTGTAACGATAAATAACTTCAATTTTATTTTCAATTATTTAATACAAAAACCAACAAATTTATTCATCAATTCAATAATTAACCCACAATCAAAACATAAAATAAAATGAACTCGTTAATAAATGAATAAAATTCAATAACCCTATTATAGCACCACCCATATCCACCACTAAAAAATCACCCTTAATTTAAAAAAAAATTCTCAAATCGTCGCAATCACCACAATAAAATCACTTTATCAATCAAAACACAATTAAAAAAAATCAAATCAAAAATATTCCCAAAAAATCTCTTTAAAAATAACAACAAATTAACAACCCCATAAAAAACTTCAGAATCATCAATAAAATAATCACAAACATCTAAAAGAAAATTAAACAACAATAATCACAAATAAAGAAACTCCAAACTTCTCTTACAACAAAAATATCGACAATTAAAATGACCAATTATAATATTTAAATATTCTATCATTGATAAACACATATGAATGGATATTTGTGCAGTTGACAGTTGTATAGAACAGTTCTATAGTGAAAATCCTGCGAATAAACCGCAGCATTTACAGCTCACCACCAGTAATAAAGAGCCGACTTGCCTAATCTCCGCGTAACCGAGAACTCAATTCTCCATTCTCTCTGTATCTTTCTCTCTTCCACATTGCACAGTATCACATACGCACCCATTTATCCATATATATATATAAATGTTCGCTATTGGTTAATACTAACGCTATGGTGACCATATAACGCCTCTCTCACAGCAAGAGCACTTCAACGATGAATAAATATCACTGGTCAGCGCACACAGCACAGTGTCGGCGTATACACCACGCTCAATATCAGCTTCATAGCCATATCCAAGTGCTTATACGGACCGCAATCTCGTTCACTTCACATATGTACATATATATATATATATATATATATATATATATATATATACATAGATAGTTAAATACTTAAAAAAAATTTGTATAGTCAAATCTATTTCGTTTATATATTTTCTTTTTTAATTGTCATCATGTCAGTAATATTTCATCTAAAATTTTAATCAACAAATTTTCCTTATTGTTTTCTCCAAAAAAATAATTCATTAAATAATTTTTTATAATAATTCTTCATCCCTTGAAAATATTCTCAACTATAAAAACAAATTTTTTCTAACCACTACCCCAATAAATTCTCCTCATCTTTCACTTCAATCTCAATTCCTCATCCACTCTCTTCAATACAACATCAACGATTCTCAAACCACCCCTTTCAACCCCCCCGTAAAACACTCTAATAAATCCAAAATATCCCGTCTATAAATAAAACATAAAAAAAAATATATATCTCACCTCAATTCATAAAACCCCAAATTAAACTCCCACATCTCCCATCAAATTTTCCCTCTTCATCCCTTTTTCACCCTTTCCAAAACTTCTCTCAGTGGTGTTTTTTTTTTTTTTTTTTTTTTTTTTTTTTTTTTTTTTTTTTCTGTTAATGCGTTAATAGAGGTCACTCTTGATTCACTTGAAAAGTTAATTCGTTTATCGTATATGGCGTTGGGCCCGTGGGACATTTGCAATTTCGATTAAGCCGATGTTTTATATATATAAACTCACACTCTCTACCCTACACATTTGTACACGTTATATATATATATATATATATATATATATATATAAAGCGCAAAACGTATCCCCAAGTGTGTGAAAATCCAATGAGAATTGGAAAGCCATAGGTGGGCCAAAAAGAGAGAAGGGATGGTGGGTCGAGGGCAAATATCTACAGTGATCGGTGGAGTGTGCGATAATGCGAAATGAAATCGTCACAATAATCGTTCACCAACCCCCTACACCCACCCCAACACACACACACACACACACAATGTATATATATCCATACTCACATCCACATTGTGGCTGGATAAGCCCACTAGTACCACAGAGCCTTCTCTCTTTCTACTCCTCTCAATATGTGGCGAAATGTTGGCGAAATGTTGGTGAATATGTGGTAACCAAACCTCAACAATATGTGTTGGATAGTAACATGGTGTCATGACTTTAACATCCAGGTGTGTGTACACATGATGATGTCATCGATGGTATTACCAAATGCAATTTAAACCAGATGAAAATATATATTTAATGATGATTTTTATTTTTTTCTTTACATTTCATTTCTTCAGTGGAATTTACAGGTGAGAATTTAGCATTTCATCAAGTTGTATAGGCTCAATTTTGATGTATTTGTATCTGATTATCCTGGAGCATTTGGAATATATATTGGAATGGGGTAGATGTATATATAAATAATAGAATATATTATACGTAAATGGGAATGTGTTTTGGGGATGAAGTGTGAGAGGGGTGGTTTGTGTGTAGATATTCTCATGTATTCTTCGTGCATCCTCATTCACTATAGGATTTGGATGTATGCAACCAAATCTCCATATGTGCGAATAAACAGTTTGAATTGCATTGCATATATGAGTGGGGGTGGTAGGGGTGAGGTGAATATATATGTACAGTCAATGGCAAATTATCCGTTTCCTGGTTTGCTTATGGGATAATATGCTTTTGCAACAAATACTCAGTTTATTAAATTTTGGGAAAACGTTTTGGGTATGTTGATTGAGAATGATAATGGAGATGTTATTTTTTTCTTGTTTTTCTTCATGATATTTTTATGATTGATTGAAGTTTTTTTAAGCATTGGTTAAGCTTTTTTGGGGATGTAAACTAATGGGAGGAATATCAGATTTTTATATTTTTATGTGGGTATTTATTATTAATTCTTTCTCAACTTTTGTATTCTCTATGAGAGATTTTGTTGGGGATTGTAAAAATGGAATATTTTTCAGCCTTATTTAATGGCAGTTTTTCAATGAATTCATTTTTCATTTTATAGGAATTAGCAAGGGGATTAATAATTACAGAAGATTGTTGGCGTTTGTTTTTAACATATAAATTCTTTTTATTCCATGTTGAATTTTAAATATTTCATTTGATCAATGATTTTGTGTTGGGGAATTTTTAATTCTTGAATTCTTGAGTGGAGATTGAATGTAGTCTGTTCATAATGGTGTAAAAATAATAATTTTCAATACATTCAAAAGTCCTTAGTTCCAACTATAGCCAATGCTATAATACTTAATCTCCATAAAACCCCATCCCCATTAAATAATTACTCCACAAGATATCAAACTCGCCATTTGTGAATGAATTCTATTGAATTCTAATTTCTGAATGCACCCTCAAATAGTCTCTCAATGTTTATAATTTTTCCCTCTAACACAAAATCTTCTTCACAAACTATTAACATCCCTAAAGACCACCCCCTTATGAAACACCTTCCCTAAACCCTTCAAATACTCTCCAAATGCATTTACAATGTCACATTCATGTCATTTCTAATTCTATACGAGAACATTTCCATCCAGAAATTCCAAGCAGTGTTATTTTCATACACAAACATAATTCCATGTTAGATATATACACATGAATGAGATGATGGTCGAGTCCACGAAGGTCTCCATATTTGTATACACACGAGTCCCATATACAGAAATATTGCGAAAGCGTTCAGGACACAACCTGTGTTGTGTGTTCCTCATACTAATTTGACGAGCGCTCCACTAACGACCCCTTTGAGGTCATAACTTTTGCCGCAACGCGTGCGCACATTTGTGTGTTTCATACATCTTCACGAAAAATAGAGAAAGAAGTTTTCAGTGTGCCAACTGTTAGTATTCGTCCTTCTATTCTATATGTTCATACCTTTCCTCAGTTTCTCGCTTTTGTCCTGTCGCGTGCGCGCGCGTCGAATCCTCAACCGTCTTTACACAGTCAACCCCACTATCTCTCTTATGTTACACAGCGTTAGACTATTCCTGTAGTATTACTACTACTACTCGACTTGCCGCTTCACCCCCATGTGCCCCATACACATAAAACCATATCAACATTTTTGCGCATGCTCATTGAACGTAGTGGGAGAGATTCAGAAACGTGTTTCAATCCGCGCGCGATCATCAAATCCTTCAGTGCGCGCCGCGAACTCGATGTCGCGAGGTCTTTGCACATGGACGGGCTATTACAACCCTTAAAAATTGATAATAAATCGTGGATTATATATTTTTTCAATATTTAATTCCATTAACAACAAAATTAATAGAAAACAAAATTTATTCAACCCTACACAAATGCAATGTTGGATGTTTTATTGTGTGAAAATTAACTCCATTTAATTAATTTGTGTTATTATTTATTTATTGACTATGTAGAAGTGATGGATTTATTATTTAAATTATTTATAATTGTAATCAAAATGAAGTAAAGAAAATTTGATGAAAAAATAGAAACAGTTGGTTGATGACAGTGTATATTAGGGTATTACTAAAAGAGACTTTTGAGAGGTTTGTGGTTTGGTGGTGGTGAGCTTTGGATATAAGTAGTTGCAAAGCTCGTTGAAACGATCCTCCACTTTGCCATCTTTATCTTCGTTCTCTTACTAATCCTCTTCGTACTCCTAACACTCGTTCAATCTCTGTCTCTCACACTCAAACTCTCATCTTTCCCACACTCCTCAATTTCCCTTTCTTGCATCGCTTTTACTATCATGTCGCAACGACGAAGTAACGAAGAACAACTTTTGCGATTCGCTTTGAGAAAAGTTTGTGTATATAACTGAGTCTTTTATACCAATTCTATGTTTTGGTATATATATATATATACATAACGATTCGCTATACTCATAAAATTTTGAGTTGAATAAATATCAAATGATAAGTTGAGTTTACGCAAAAGGAATGAAAATAAGAGAAAAAGAAAAAATTCTATCTAAACATACTTTGTATTTAAATACATAAATATATATATTTATATTTATGAGATAAATGTTTGGGTATTTGAGAGGGCGAATGAGACAACATGAAACTTTTAAATGAAGTATGAATAATGAAATAGAGAAGAAAATTAAAATGCAGTGTTGAAGATATTGCGATGAAAAATTTCACCAGTGAATGAGAAGAAAATAGAAAAATAAGAAGAAGAAGAATATTGCAAGTTATTCCCAAGAGGTTGACAGCTCAGATCAGAAGAAAAGAAGAGGAAATAAAATAAAAAAACTGTGACGCTGATGACTATATAGAGAAGACTGAGATTTTCTTTCATATCCTTCGGTCTTTATTCAACCGTGGCTTATCTCAAAAGTGGATGAACTTGTACGCGGGAACAAGTAAAATTCCCTGACGTTATATTGCAAGAAGTAAATGCGGATCTTGAGTTTAATACGATCAACTGATAATCAATTAGGTTTAATTATCAATTAATTGGTATAGGAAGTGGAGGAGTTGGTGAAAGTGGGAAGGGTTTAGTTGGGCAAATTGGCTTTTCATTGAGGCAATTATATATCACAGTGAAACGATAGATAATTCTGCTATTACACAAAGAGAAGAATTTTTTTTTACGTTTTCCAATTATCTGTTTTATGGTTGGACGGTTGGGGGAATGTTTATTAATTTATTATTAATTAATTGAAAATTGTGGAACGACAGAGAGTGGATATAGACAGAAAGGAATATTTAGTGAGTGAGTGTGTGAGGGTGATTTTTATTGGATTTATGTATGTCACTTCGATATGGGATTTTTTTTTTCTTTGATTGTTATTGAGGGATGAAAGAATATGGAACGATTTACTACAAATCGTGTTTGGCAGTCTTCTAGTGGGAAAATGTGCTTGAGGACGGTGATCCTTTGTGTCATTGGTGTCTTTGCTGTTATTCATGGTGAGTTTTATTGTTTTTTATATTTTTTTATGTGTCTGTGAATTTTTTTAAGATTATATCGATTATTTTTGATACATTAAGAATTTCTATATCAAATTAATTATCATTTCTAAGTACTGAAACATTTTTTTCTCTATTCAAAATTAATTTTTGTTTATGAGGGGTTGATTCTTGGGATTTTTTTTGATACTTTTGGGGAAAATAATAATGAAATTGGGAAAAATGTACAAAAAGAAAATAATGAATTAAAATAATGTTCATAAGTTACCATTTAGAAAAAATTTATCATAACAAATGGATTATTAACATACATATATTCACCCTGCATTTTATGAAATTCAAATGATCGTCCTATGTAAATACAACATTGGAAATTCAATTATTTCAAATGCAACTTGATATGCTGACAATTAAAACTGAATCAACATTAATCAATCCAACATTTACCAACCCATCAATATTCACCATAATGTTTGTCTTTCTATGACAAAAATTCCATATACGAATAAATCATAGAAAAAGCAAATAATCTCAATCATACCCAACATCAACAATGCAATTCACCAAATAAAAATTCTCTGATTGAATACAGAGATAGGAAAATAACAAAAAAAATTCATCTTTTATCTCAACTGACAAAAACAAAATCTTGGGAATTTCAATTATCCATGGGGGAAAAAAAATAAAAAAGGAAAACATACTCAAATAGAATTTTTTTTACTGAACATTTTATCACAAATTCACGTACATTATAATAAATATCAAACTTGGAAGAAAACGAGGAATAATCCATTTGTTTGTGTCTTCCAATGCAGTTTGAAAAGTGTTCGAGAACAACAAATATATATATATATAAACAAAAAGAAAGAAGGAGGCCTCTGAATTTTTTATCGTTGGCTCCAACATCGTCGTAGAGAGAGAGTGCCGTCATCGTCGTTGTTGTGCTTTTCTTGATATTCGTTTTCCTCTACTTTTATTTTCTCCCACCCATTTCCAACCTCCTCCCTTTATTTATCTTCCTTTTTTCTTTTCGTTGTTCTTTTTTTTTTGTTGTTGAAAGAGTAGAGAAAAATACAGGACAAAAGACAACTAGTAGTAAAAGAGAGTCGCATCAACGGCAGTAGTTGTAGTCCTTCTATACATCGACTCTTCCATACATATATTTACTTATTTTTTTTTTACTTTTATATCTACTGTGCATCGAAATGAATAATAAGCTCCCGGTTGAATTCAGAAGGTGATGAATGAATAGAGAAATGTGAAAGATGAAAGAAAAATAGAATAAAGCGAAAAAGAAAAAAAGTGAGAAAAAATTTTAAAACGAATAAATAAACAAACAGAAAATAGAATATTGTTATGATGTATTTTTTTTTTCTTCTTTCTCCTGTTTGTTTCAATTTTTCATTTCTGTTTTCTTTTTTTTTTCCCCCCCGCTAGCGTGAGAACATATTTAGGATGTATATAGGATCATTCTCACAGGCTTTTACAGGGAGTGTTGAACACGCGCTTGGGGTTCGTCTTTAATGGCCCGTGTACGTGTGCACCGATGGATCGACGGTTGGAAAGAGGGAAATAGCAAGAGAGAGAAAGCGGAAATGTGTCTATATGTGTGTGCGTGTGTGTGTGGATAGAGAGGGGTAGTGTTGAATGAAGCGTACAGGACACAAGCGTATGGAGGGGAATGAGTGATTTCAATCAGCGCGATTCAGGGTTCCAACTGTGGCGAATAACAATTCACTTGAAATGACTGACAGCCATATGTGCTCTTGACAATAATGAATCAGGACAAATAGAATGTTTCCTACCTGTTCTCATTTGTCGTCATTATCACTTTCATATATGACAACAAATTTATTTACTTTTGTTTTATTTTTATGTAGTGTGATTTATGGTTTAACAATATTTTTTTTTATTATGGTAGAAAGTGGATGGAAAGTTGTTGCTTTTTTATTGTTCAGTTGGTTTGAGCTGAAGTTGTTTTTATTTCATTTCAAATTTTATTTTGAGTTTGGATGTGATTTTTCTCTTTTGGTTTATTGTGAATTTGTGTGTGGGGTGAGTTTTGGATGAATTTTATAGAGAATATGCAAAGTCATGGTGGTGCTGGTGGATGAAAATATTTTATTGGTTCTGATATTGCTTTTTTATTTATTAAGTTTTGTTTTTAGCACTTTCATGAAGTTTTTTCTGCAACATTTGGTGTAATATTTCCTACGTCTTTTTTCATGGATTATTATAAAGTGTTTTTTCAGGGGAAGGGGATGGGGTTAGATGACTTGACAATTTACATGGGGAAATCATTTCGATTTTGTTGGTAATTCCAAGAAATATAGAAAAAATTTTCTACTGTTAAATATAAAATTTCAATTGTCATTTTTTTGTTGAACAAAAATAATTTCTACAAGTTTAGAATGAAATTTCATATCTTGAAATATAAAATACATTTCACTTCCCTTATTCTGATTCACCCTATATAAATATAAATATATCAAATATATTCTTCTTGTCACATCAATTTAAATGAAAGTCGTGTGCTTAATCTATTTCGTTCGTAGAAAGTTTTTCACTGGGTAACGAAAATTCCTGGTATGGGTACGCGTTGCGCACGCCTGTCTGAATTTTATAAGCATTATTATACGCGAAAATTCATGTACTTTATATATATATATATATATATATGAAATATATAAGCAACCGTACGAGTCGGGACGCGTATGCACGTGAGTCGTGAGAGCTTACTATATATACAGCAAAAGTGCAGAAGCATGGTATATAGTATCAGCCATGGAGCTTTCACAGAGGGGTGTTATACAGTAGAGGGATGAAATTTTACTCGTCCACGTGGAAATCCACGAAACATATCATCATGCGCCTCTCTGCGTCTTTTTGGCCTCGCGTTTAATAGAGCTTAAAAACTTTGTCATACTAATACTCGTCACGTATTATTTTTCATCCCCATTCGTCTATTATTCTCATTTCCTCCCCCGTATGTGCACACGAAAAAAAATAGGTGAATAAATTGATATCTAATTAAATTAATGAAACAAAAAGAATGGAAAAATGTTTATCAGTTCACAGGGATGTTAAGGAATTTTTGTAAAGATAATAAATTAAATGGTTAAATTCAATTCTAATTTGTACAGGATAATGAAAAATTGAACATTAGCATAAATAATGCAAATATCAATTGTGCTAATGATCAATGACGTTCATATGTGGATTGCGATAAATGTTTGAATGATAGTTAACTAGATTTGCATTCACAATATAATAGAAAAGGAACACTATTATTATGTGAAGCGTCTATTTCGGTAGATGATACTGGGGGTTGGTTGGTAATAATAGTGTTGGTGATAGTGGGAAAAGCATATTACACACAGAGAGCTTTTCATCGTGTGCATTTCCTTTGTCCAATTGATGGTGTGCGGTGAAAATATGTGCGGAAGAAAGGGAATAAAGGAAAACTGGTTATGCGAAGCTCACGCGGCGAAGGATATGGGATAATAAGGAGTGAGGACAAGAGCGGCGTAAGTACGTGACTCGAATCGTACCCAATGAAAGCTTGAATTACTTTGACAAACTTGGGCCGTCCTCTTCCCTTCCTTCAACTTGAATTCACGCTTTTGTCTCATTCGCTCTTGTGCATATTCTCACCCTTTCTTTTCTTTCACTTCTTCCTGTTGATACATACACATGCCTGATATATAGTTTACCTTAACTACTGCCAGTTTTAGCATTTTTCCGTTAACTTGATATTTGTATTGGGTTAATGCGCAGTTTTAATTATCTGTGGTTTTTGCAAAAAAAAAACAACAGTTTAACTTCTACCTCTATTTTTCTTCGTTTACTCTTAAGCCATATTGGATTTGGTATTTTTATTCTTTTATTTTTCATTACTGTGATTTCAAATTGCAATTCGTGTTCAACCATCTGTGAAACTTTGAGTTGTGAATTATCTAAATTGTCACTTGATGTGAATGAGATTTGAATACTCGAGATATAAAATGAATTCCAATGTGATTTGTAATTATTTATAAAATGTTCGACATGACAAAAATATTGTAAAGATTGTTAGAGAAAAAGGCATATTTGATTCCAATAAATATCACAATTGTGAATTACAATTGTCATTCAAAATAACTCAATGATATTCCACGATTGAAGAAGTGCATCATAAAGTAAAAACAGGGCATGTCTATAATAGAACATGCACCAGAAGCTTCAGATATTTATATTGAATAATAAAACTCTCAGCTTTTGGCAGTTCATTTCACCAACAAAAGAAATTTCACATACAATATAAAATACCCACAGGAATAAAAACTTTATTTTTTAATGCAAAAAATGAAATAAAAATGAAAAAAAGAATAGAATGAATAAAATACGAGTTAGAGAATAAGGAGCTTTTTTACTCAAAAGAACATATTGTGATGGGAGCTTATCGTATGATGATGAATGTAAAGTTGCTATCGACGTCCAGCAGACGCCGAGGTTCCCGTCTGTCATATATACATTAGTTTCATTGTTTCCCAAACTTTTCGGAGAACTTGCAAGCTCAGAATCTATGTATATACATACATGGCAAGTGCACGAAAAAAAAAGGTACAAAAATACGCTGTTTCATTGCAGCGGAAGGAAAAATTGAAAGCGGAGGAAGTAACGCGCAGTTTTTGGGGGATGTACCATTGATGACAATAACAACCACATAACTATGACGGATAAAGAGGGGATGAGAAGGGGTGGTAGCACCGAAAGGTCCAAGTTACCAGTGATAAAATTGTGCTTGCGAGGGGAGCGTCAAACACACTGCAGCCCCAATGTGGTGCAAGATGAAATAAACTGGCAGTAAAACTCGAGAAAGCTCTGCGATGCATATAAGTTTCCATTTATATCAATTTACTTTTGTTGTAGGGGATGTGAAACGCGGAGAGAGGGTTGGCGAGAGAACTAAATGGTGGGATAGGATATCACGTTCAGTTGTTGTTTGAAAGCAAAGCTGAAATCGTGATAAATATTGAGTTAAAGTGGTTTGCACATTTTCAATATAATTTCCAATTAATTGATGGATGAAAAAGATGAGATTCATTTATTTGTTTATTGAAGAATTAAGAGCAGAAGCTATTGATATAAAGTTAATGGAGGAACAAGTTGAATGAGACCTGGTCAGAATTTTCAATAGATGAGAGAGTAAGTTATAAGTGGAGAGAAAACATACATCTTGCAATGGCAATATTTGAATAGCAGACAAATATTGCAAATGAGAGTAGAATCACACTGTCAAGTGTTATCGACCTGATTCCATGTTCAATATTAACTGTAGAATATGAGTGTGACACCAAACAGGAGAAAAAAAATATGGAAAATTCAATTGAGGACATTTAAAATTAGTGCATTAAATTTGTTTCTCAATTTTTCTTTTATTTTAGCTTCTATTTTGAACCAGAATATGTAATCATAAATTTCGTGATGAATTAATGAATGAAAATGTCGTTCAAGTGTTGGTTGATGTGTTTAAGAACAATCTCACGACTTCTGTGAATTATTATCTATCAAAGAAAATGAATTGAATATATTGTTACTTCTTCTATGTATCATTGTCAATTACTCCTAACTAAAAAGTCTATTTTTGCTGTCAGAAAATGGGAAGACATAAATGGAACTAAAATGAAGTGGATATGTAACCCAAAGTTTATATAAACATGTTAATAATATATTTAGAATGTTCAAAATCCCAAACCATTGAATAACATTATCAAATTATTTTTGGTTTTATATTATTCTTAAGTTTACAGCAGAATTATTCTTCATAAAAGATATATTTTCATACACAATGTATAATTATTTCATAAATATCCCTACGAACATGTTATTGTTTAACTTTCAATTGATATTAATCGAAACAATTCTTCTATCTCAACTAACTCTTAAATAAACCCTTGAAAAGAAAGCCTGAAAGAACTGTAGAAACCCCTAAAAACCTGTCCTTTGAACTCCAACCTGTTATTCAGTGTGACACAATTTTACCCTTCCAAAACTGCACTCTGCACTCGTACAATAATTCCTGTATGTGGCTTTATTATTACATCAAACATTTCTATATAGACTATAAACACATCTATACATTTAGCATGATGTACAAAATCCTCAAACACACACACAGAAAGACCAAACAATTTACCCTCACGCGATGCACACATATATTAAGAACTCAACTAAATTTCAATGCTAAACACACAATTGGACAATGAGAGTATGGGGTGCAAAAGTGAGGGTACAAATGGCCAACTATGAAACTGAGCCAACTGCAATGGCTCTCAATTCGACTTCCAACCCCTCTTCCCTATATATTACCCTACCTCTTCACTCTGTGGCAAAACCAAAAGCTCTATATACACAGAGAATGGGAAGAGGAAGGTGAAAGAGTTCAACGTGTTGTCACACACTAAGAGAAAATGGCGAAGGAGCGAGTCCTGGGGTTTTAGGGGAGTGTGAAGGTAGCCAAACCACATTTATCTGGCCAGTTGGCACAGGCCAATAATACCAAGAGTCGCCAGTAACCTAACGTTGCTCCAACTATCCAACCACCAGAGTGCCCAAACCCCCATTTACCACCCTCATGGTTTGCCTATGGTACATGTGACGGTGTGTGAATATATTTCAATGTTCCAATGTGTTTGAATGTGTTCAAGTGTATGTAAATGTTACTGTATATATCCCATGTCCCTTATCTAGTTCAGTTATACCATCACACACTTTCACCCCTTCACTTTGCCCACTTTAGCTAAAGCACATTAGATTTGCCCTATATGAGAATGTACTTCATGTTATACAAACGAAAATTCGATATCCGCCGACGAGATATTTATATACGGAAAGATTTATCGTTTGGTAAAGTGTACTGAATACTGATGATGGGTGAGAGCTTTTTTTATGTTCTCTTGGAAAAGTTTAGGTGGTTTTGATTATTAAGATGTTGGGAAAATTATTTGAGGAAACTTTTTTGTGTGCAGTTGTTTATTTTCTTTCAATTATTTGAATTATATATTTTCTTCTTCTCCTATATAAAAAGGTTTTCTGGAATATATTTTTAATAATTCCATGTTAATTAAAATCCAGCTTCACCATTAAATTCACCCTCTCTTAAACAAAATAAATAAACAAATCTCACATTATCGTGCCTACCAAACTACCCGAAAATATAAAACCCACCCACATAAACAATCTGAATGATAAAAAAAAACTATACAAGATAAACGTTTGGGGATATTTACCGGTGGCAGTTTTGCAACTTCATTTCGATACGGATAGTGGTGACGTCAGCTTAAAAATGAGAAAAAAATACTACATAGTGTATTTACGTATATGCATGTCTGTATGTGTGTTTGTCCTGTAACAGTAGTAGTAGCAAAAGGATGGCCGAGTTCCGGGGATTCGAGGGGTCGTGACTACCTAACTCCAGTCTCCGCTCAGACGAGAGATAGAATGAGAATGCGAAGGGAGAGTTTGGGGTAGGAATTGTAGAGATGGTGTAGGGGTAGTATGGCCACAGTAGGAACAAGAGATTGGGCGAGAGAAGGCAAAAGAGACAAGGACAGAAGGCATAAAACCCAGGCAGTAGATAACGCCGGATGAAATGTGCATGGGCATTATTTTTTCCGGGGTAAATGTGGCGTAATAGAAAAAATTGCGAGGCTCGACGAGTGAGTCAAGAGGGAGAGAGTTAGAGTGAGACAAAAAGTAAAGGGAGGTTAAATAGGGGGAATAGTGCATGGTAGCGTAAGTTATCCTGTATATATTCCCTAATGTGGATTTTCTGCACGAATGCAGTATGAAATATTATACGTAACCTTTCATCATGGATGAAAATAGGAAAAAAACAAACTCTAACTATTTATTTGATCTTTTACAAATTGTATTATTTTTTTTACAATGTACAATTTGCAAATGGAAATGTATGATTTTTATCATGATTTTATTGTTTTGTTTTGTTTATTATTATGAAGGGGATTGCTATTATTTTTTCTCCCTTAGGATATTGTTGAATGTTGGTGGAGAGATTTTTAAATAGAGTTGAAAGTGCACATTTTCAAAAGTGGATGTGCATCAAAGCAGGAATGCTGAGAAGGGTGATTTTCTCTGTAGAATTTTTTATACCATCACAATTTGAATGTATTGGTTGTGTGTTTTAGTGGGAATGAGGTTTTGTGTGTGAGTATATATAATAAGGGGGTTGTTTTTCGTCCTTTTCATTTTTTTTATTGCATTCGCAGTCAACGGAATGGAATCGTGTGTGCAAAAGGACAAGGGAATGAGGAATAAAAAAATTGAGGGGGTGAATAGAGTGGAGAGAGATCTGTAGAGCGACGAGTGTCAACGAAAGCGCCAACGATCGTCAATACAAATTCGGGGGCTTTTATTGATACCTCCTTCAAATATTATTTATTTATTGGGATTCATAGTGAGGAAAAAGAATTTATTTTTGTCATTTTATTTTGTGGTTTGGATGAAAAAGTGTATGTGATGGAAGATATTGATGTATTAGTATTTTTTTTTGTTGATAGAGGTAGAGATCCGTGGGATTATGATTTGGGGTTGGTAGAGGGATGATTATGAAGAGGTTAAGTTGTTGTGAAATTTGTAATATTGATTGAGAGAATTTATCCTGAGTTTTTCAAGCTTCTGTAAAGATTTTTTCGTTACTTTTCACGATAGAAATTCTGCGAATTTTCAAACAAAATGAAAAACACTAAAAATTTACTATTCGCTTTGTTTCTTGTGAATTTTGCTATGCTCTCTGAATTCACGTGTACGTTCTTTATCATCATTTTTATTTTTCATTTATATTTTTTTCATTTCTACACACTTTCAAAGTACTCAAAGAGGAATTTATCCATGAGATCTCATGAGAATGAAAGCGAAACTCGAATTGTTGTTATATTCATCGGAGAATCGTATAGACATAAAATATTCTATTGATCCCCTACAAATATTTATTTTAGTGTATCGATGATCGATTAATTTTATGTATGACTGAATTTTTTTTTCATTGCTATTGTGAATTGATAAAAAAATTTATTTCTATGATTTATTTAAACCTTGAAAGCCTTCACCGATCTATAATGAATGTGTGTCATCTGATTGACAACATAATTGATCAATTATTCATTTAATCAATTAGCGAATTGATAAATTAATTAACAAATTGATACGTGTTGAAATGTAGTCCACAAGGAGTTCACAAAAATTAAATTTAATTAATTACAATCAAAAACTCGTTCGAGTTGCATTAATGAAAATGATCGGAAATTGATAAAATTATAGAAATCTTTCGAACTTTAAAATTGAAATTGAACTAAATAAAAACTCAAATGAAATTTCAATTCATAATTGAACAATTTGTATATAAATCACACGACATTGATTGAATTTTTGGTAGGTTTTTTTGTCAATTTCTATCAAGTGATTGGCACTCACCAATGATGAAATCCACGTCGCTGTCGGGGGATGTTGAGCGTTGTCTGAGTGTCATAGAAAAAGCTCCAATCATTCATCTGCAACAATTTTTTTAAATTTTTTATTGTAATAAAATGGCATTTGATAATTCCAAAAATTTATTATATTCTTCATAATTTCCATAATTCAACTTTCAAACATAAAATAAAAAAATGAAATAATTCTCCCAATCTGTTATCAAATATTCCATCTATTTTGGAATAGAAAAACTCAAAAAACTTTTACCCTACTACAATTAATCCCAAAAATTTCCTATAAACCCTCCAATAATTTTCTAAAATGACTAACAATAACTAACCTTCCATCGATATTTCACATTCTCCCGCAGCTACAATAAATTCCACACTGAAATTTACCACTAAACTTTCGCCACATACTGCACCCAAAAAGAGAGAGAAAAAAAAAAGCAAACACGATGAAAAGAACAAATTTATAGACTCACTAAAATTCCTGAATAATTCCTAAGTGTGGTGGACATTTTATCTCACTGAATTCCTGTATCAAGAACTCCAGTCCACCACGAACTCTAAAAATGTACAACTATACACTCACTCACACACACACACACCATACACAGCCGAACAATAAGTCAAGGGATAAAAAATGAATAAACTAAAGAAATGAACAAAAAAAACGACAGAATAAAACGAAAACATAAAAATGAACAAAGAAGTAAGTGAGAACCGCATGAATCGATGAAAACGCAAACTTCTCTCCACCATCTACGAGAAGCTCTAAAATATAAATAAAAATCGGTAAAACCAGGACAAAAATACGAATGAAAAACCCAGAAAACAAAAAAATATTATATATTTATTCTATACCCTACATATATACCATAAATGAATTTAAAAAAAATGGACAGGGTGGACACAGGGGGTTGGAACGTGGCGCGTCGGTTTGCCGAGTAGTTGCGACCACGGCGCCAGCGTCAGTGACGGTTAAAATGTGCGCCCCTCACACACACAAGCGCTAAAAAAAGAGTGAAAAAAAAAAATCCACCAGCTAGAAAAGAGCAGTCGAAACGACGATCCACAAAACGTTGAATATACTGACTCGTATGAAGAGGGAGTATAGACTTTCAAAATGTATCGCCACCAATATTCCCACACGCGGGGAGGGAACAGAACAAAAAAAAACCACCCCGACGAATCGTGAGAGCCGTTAAAAACTGGTGTGTTCCACCCCACCCATTTCCGGAAATGCGAAAATTAAAATAAACGAATAGTGGTACGGCAATATAAAAAAAAAAACAAAAGAATAAAATACAACAAAAAAAATCAACCCCTCCACCCCTGAAAAATACGAAGAATAAAATTGAAACAAAAAAAATAACACGAGCAGAGTAGCTCACAGGGTTGGACGTGCGGATGGATGAATAAAAGAAAATTCCTGTCAAACAAAAAGAGAAAAAAAAGGGTTGAAAAATAATAATAACATACAGGGTTGTATTTGAATAAATATACATGATGATGAAGGGAATGTGTATCGGCAAATTGAAACGGAGTATGGTATTAATTCCTTTGGGACACGCGAGAGGACGCTCGAGACTGCGCTTAGGATATAGATGAGGTATATATATAGTGGATGAAGGGTTGGAGAGTCACAACAATATGGCCGCAGGAATTATAGCTCACGGTCATCGCTCGACGGGGAATTCTTGGAATATAATCCCTTCGGCCACCGTCCGATTATATTATTAATTCAAAAAACTGTAGCCGCACTGTACAAAAAAAAATGAGAAAGAGTTGAAATAAAAAACAGACCAAAAAAAATTGGTTGAAGGAGACCTTGAAAAATAAAAGAAGACAAATGAATAAATAAATAAAAAGGGAGCAAAATAGTAGGGCAAACAAAATTTATATATACGGATACTTTACGGTTCGGATGTGAAAAGATGAAAAAGCTCACGTCAATGGCATAATGGTGAACATATATGTGGATACATTGAGGGTGGGTTTTTTTTTTTCTTCTATCTACCAAAGTCTATCGTATCTCGTCGTATCTCAGCGAATGTACTACATGACGCAAATGGCGCCAACATCCGCGAGGTGTCTTTACAACTTATCGCTGTCCTATAGCTTACTTTATCATTCGTTGTGTGTTTGTGTATTTACCGGAAGAAAATCTACCACCTGACACACCCCAACTCAATTTTTTTAAGCATCTGTAGAAATATTATTGATTTTATTTCATATATTTGTGATATTCCATAGAAAAAAAAATATTATCGATGATTTAGTGATGTGTTGATTTTCATATTTTTGTGGATTATTTGAATTTGTTTTATTTATTTATTTTTATCCAAGGGATGAGATCAATTTGTTTGAGTGAAATTTCGGTATTTTTCAGATTTATTCTATAAATGGAGAAATTTTGTGGGGTTTACGAAGTTCAGTGAATATTTGAAATTTTCAATGGAATTTGTTGGGAAATTGTAAAATCAAATTGTTTGATTTGTTTTATTTTAGTTTATTTTAAAATAGTTTAAATAATTAAAACAAGGTGAGAATAATTCTCATTAACATAATCAGTGACCTCTGATGCACAAGCGCATGAAGTTTCGAACAATCTGTGTGAGAGGAAAAATGTATGCTCGAAAGGTTTAATGGAACGCATTGTAGTATTGGAATAATCTTCGATTGAAAAAAGCAAACAATTAAATTGAGTGGAAAGCACTCGAATGATCTCATTCTTCTGTAATAATCCAGAAGAAATGAGAAAGTGAATAGAAAGTACTGACTCTGGTATAAATGTCGAAGAAAACTGTAAAAAGTATTTGATTAAATTCATATATAACATAAACTTAAAATTCAGGGTAGTAAAGTTGGTTAATTTCGGTCAGCTAAAGAGAAATTTGCTACAATAAGCAAAATTTCAGTTCAATTTACTTGGTCAAACAATTAAAATAAACTTTGTAATATTACTTAGATATATTTAGATTGATGATAAATCACGTAATGGTTAGTATAGTATGATATATATATATATAAATATTATTGTGATGTTAATAATGTTATGAAATTGTTGAAAGTGGAGTAAATTAATTGAATTACTGATGTAAAACTGATTTACTGAAACTAATTTTGAAAAAATCAATTTTACTCCAACATTTGATCTTTCAAATTGTTATTAATAATTATTTAACAATAAATATTAATTCAGAATACGAATTCAATTCAGTATATTTTAAAATACCTTCCCACAAGGAAATATCAAAAATCAAATGATAGTCACTGTCGATTCATAATCGACTCAAGCCAAATTCTTGGAAAATTGGATAGTGAACCGTTCTGAATTATTTCTCGAGTCAACTCTATAAATATCGATCGTACCATCACCAGCTTCCACTTATACACTCATTAATGAGCAGCTTTTGAACGAATAATTACTACCCAAGAAGAATAGTCTTCCAAAAAAAAAAAACGAGAAAAAAAGATGAGTTCATTTATCGACCGCCCCAAAAAACTCGAATTTGCCTAACTATTCACAAAAAAAAAATCACAGTAATTTTCAATTACCCCTTGAATCATTTAATAATATCACAATTTTAATTGAATATCGAACTAATAATTAACTAATTATTCAGCCCTAAAATTCCTCCACATCATCCATAACTGTCATCATCATTCACAATCAATTGACCTAATAAAAAATCCAAGAAAAAATAACAACTCATTGAATTATTCTCATTTCAACAACATCCATCCAATCATAAATCGCAGCTTCCAACCCCCTCAATATATACCGACCTCCATTTCCAAAATATTCACCCTAATCCAATAAAACCCACTAAAATAGAATCATCATGAACCCCTACAATGACATCACAGAAACCACTAAAAACCCTCACTTCCATCAATTTCTATTTCTATTCCAATTCATTCATCTCCTTCAATATAACTTACAAAACAAAACCTCGTACATAAATAATACAAAAGCAGAAAAAAAAATATTCCTCCGGAAATGTAAATTCACTGACTCACTCACACATGGGTATCACCCATAGACACATGAATGTGTATCTTCATAGATAGAAACAGTTGGCGCAGTATATATTATCGAGTGTCGACTCCAGTGTCGTGGAAATCCGTATATCGGATTTGAATTCGATCTTGACGTCATGTGAGATAGCGAGTGTGGATGGTGCATTGATGGTAGAGTGAAATAGGGATTGAAAAGGGGTTAAATAGCTCCAGATTTAGAGGAACGATGACACAAGAGTGTGAACTCTCGCTAAAACTGTCGGATAATCCGTTTACGGCGTTTCCTGTATGCATACATGCATGCATCCAGCACTCGACTGGGTAGCATTCTCCCTTCTCCAATTTCTCTCACATCCACCCTCACTCGCTCATTCTACTTTAATATCATCTCTCTTTCTGTTTTGTACGCGCGCAATCCTACAAATAGTCGTCAGTAGGTGAGAGAACCACCCAGGATTTTAGCATCTAAATGGCCGGCAATTTGGAGAAGGTGATAAAGGTGATAAAGGTGACAGACACTGGTGGTGGGCGCGAACAGTTACGGACACATGGCCAATGTATATAAAGAGTTAGTACAGTGTTGGTGGTATAGAACGAGACAAGCACCACAGAGCAGCATTGAAACTCCCCCTCATCTTTCTCTCTCAATTCAAGTTTCTCTTCAACAACGCGCGCGTTCCACACAAACACTTCTGGCTCTCCAAGTGTGCGACGACAGAGAGTGGTGGTGCTAAGCTTCTAAATAGCTATACCCCTTCTCGTTGCTTTGGTGGGTTGAGTATACCAGTTAGCTACACTCTACCAAACTATAGCCATCACTGTAAACTCACAATGAGAAACAAACAATTATGTTTCCTGTGGATTTTTAGACTGTGATGACTGATTTTTTGATAGAGCTTTGCATTTGCATCCTCACCCAAAATTATTCTTTGTCATTGTAGACTTTTGAACTGGGATTTTTTTCATTTCGCTCTGTTGAATATTTTGAGATTGTTCTGGTACTGATTTTTTATCATCATTTGCAACTATTCATTGTTTATTTATTTTTTGAAAGCTTTCTGCATGTGAAAGTGTTTTTTTTTCCAAGATTTATGATCAGATTGAAGTGAATTCTATCAACTTTGAAATTATACTCTTGATTATTCGTTGATCTCAATTGTTTTCAATGAGATGGAAATACTTTGCAAATTAGAACACATTTTCTCATCATTCTTCATCTACTTATTTTATTGAATGAAAAATCTGTCTTCATTAATTATTCAACAATCCAGCTACGAGTGTTGCAGAATAAAATATTCATTCAAAAAGCAAAAAATCAGATAATCCAAGAGAGATTTAATTGAATCAACCAGTTTTTTTTTTACATGAGTTTTAATGATTGAGATGACACATGAGCGACACATTTAGAGTAAAGTCGGTAGATAAAGATGAATTTTATAAAAAAATCCAATGACTATTGTTCTTATTAAATTCTTACCAATGAATGACTATGAAAAAATAAAAAATTTCAATTAGAGCATTCAATTGGTAAATGATAAATGAAATAGTGAGAATGAACAAGTTTCGTATAAATGATTGGCGGCTCGTTCCCATCGGTTGTTTTATGCGATCTAGTGATCAGGTATATAAATATACCCATACACACACACATATATAGATATAGATTCAATCGTTTATATATAACCTCGCCAAGTCTCTGTATCGGAAAACAATTGGAACGTTTGCACCTGTACATTGGAGCATGAGAAGGTTCGTTGGTTCATTCTCGCGCCTGCCATATCGAGAAAAGCACCCTTGGGTCTATATACAGGGTGAATATATATATATATGTATGTGTATATACGCGCGCGCCGACGGAAGCGACGAGGTGCGAAGATTATTTCCGGGGATGCACACGAAGAGGGAATGGGCTGTTCGCCTAGCTAATTAGGGAGCACATAGCCTAATGACCTCTTACCAATATATCCAATGCCATATATACAATCGATAATCCATACTCTATATTATTGCGCTATAGTTTCACAGTGAATTAATTTTATCAAAATTAAAAGAATGAATATAAAGTAATTGAGAGGGGTTGAAATGAAAAAATTAATGAAATGACAAAAGAAGGGTAAAAATAGAATATTGAAATTGACTCGGAATATTTTTGGGTATTGGAAAGACAAAAATATTTTGCTAAAGCAAACGAGAATATTTTGGTTTTGTAAAAATTGATCGACTTATTTAGAGTTTTTTCTCCACTGTTGTTTTATAGGGGTGAAAATAGGGGAGGAATTGGTGTTGGTTTTTGTTTTAAAAAATGAATAATTATAATAATAAAAATAATAATTGAAAGATTTTGAGAATTTTGTGATTTTATGAATTTTATCATTTTGTAAAATGAAAAAAAAACATTGTTTTTGAATTATACAGAGATTTTTTGTTTTGTAAAAATATAGATATTTAGAAAACTAAATTTGAAAATGGAAATGCTGTTGATGGTAAAGGTTTAATATGAATCGATAATTTTAACGTAACTCATGAGGCATTAATTGAGTTTGCGTATTTTGAACATCCGCATATGTCAAGGCTTTCGACCAGACAATTGCATTAGCTATATGTAAATGGCTGCATATATATTACTTGACAGGACACAGTAACGACAGCTCAATTAATCACCGATTGCTTTCATGTATCGAGATAGGAAACAGATGTGATACACAAAGTACACGATCATTAATTATAATGATTACACACACGACGTTAAATAAAATCATCGTTTCTATCAACTCAAAATTCTTCCCCATAAAGTAACCCAAAAAGAATGAAATTCGATAAAAAACGAAAATTTGCAACTTTTATTAAATAATTAATAATTATTCATTGATTAATAAATTTAAATAGTGACAATAACTAAACATAAATGAAAATTTACAGAAAAGATAAATTTAGTGATTAAAATCATAACTAACAAATTAAAATTCATTTGTTATATTTAAAAAAATTTATTCTGTTGATTCAGTGAATTGTGATACAAAATTTTTGGTTTTTCAAAGAGAAGTAAAGTAAGACTCGATCAATACTGGCAACATCAATTACAACTCATTTGCACTGAGCTTATCATCAACAGTGAGCCTATTAAACATCAGTGGAGCGAGCATTGAACTACCTAATCAAAAAAAAGAGAGTAAGAATAATCCCTACTTCACACTTCACTGATTCTTTTGTTTCTCGTATAAATGTGAGTATGAACAGGAGCACACATATTTTCACAACAGTTTTTGTCCCAAGTTCTCGTAAAACTCTCATGCTCGACTTTCCACTTTTGTTTTTATCAACGAACACCGGCTGCTATGTCACACTGTCAGCTATTTCTTTGTAATCAAATCGAAATGCAGCCAGTGAAAAATTCATGCAATAATAAATATTTTTCTTCCTCATTTATTCATAAAAAGTGAATGAATTTGTATAAACAATTTCTCCAATACACTTTGCTCATAATATTTTCCAATACAGTATAAAAAAAAACACAAACGAACTGTAAAAATTTATAGAGAATAATAAAAGAAAATGTGAAATAATTTTTGAATAAATTTCTGTCAACAATTGAAAAAGTAAAATAAAAAGATTTCCTGCCAATCTGTTTTTCAAATTGTTCAAACTCTTTGGGAAAAATCAAATTTCTCTAACAATTCCAAAAATACCAAACTAATAATAATCACAAACAAAAGAAAAATACATCCCTAAAATCTCACCCTAATCCACACGAGAATAAAAACAGTCGCATTAGTACACCGATATTTTTCAATGTATCTCAAAAGAAATGAAGCGAAAAAAAATACTAAAAAAAAATTGACGAATTGAAGAGGAAAAGAGGCACAGAATGATAGAGGGGTTGTAAGGGGTTGTAAGGGGTAAGAGGGGGGAACGTAGCTGATTGAAAATGTCGGGATGCGAGGTCCGTCACGTCACTTCCGGATCGGAGCAATGGGGGTATACGAGAAATAAGGAATAGAAGGGAAAGTAGAGACGATAGTGAAGGTGGAAAGAGGATTGTGTGTGTGTGTGTGTATGCATGTGGCTGTGCGGGAACGAGGATTGAATACGAAGCGAGCCAGACTCGGTAGCAGTCGATATATACGTGCGGAATAGAAGTCGAAGCTCCAAAAGACGTTTTCGTATTTCGTTTGGAAACTAGGAAAGACATGTCGATCCTCCATCTCTTCTTCTCTTATATTTTTCTTCTTTCGTTATTTTTTTCACTTCTTCTACTTCTTCTACTCCTTCTCTTTCTATTTATTTATTTTTATCCCTTTTTTTTTTCACCAATGGGAACGGAAAGTTCCTATACACGTTTGGTACCACCTTCCGGTTGTCGTGTTGAAGAGAAACATCTCAGGATGTAAAATATATTTACAAATGGAAAAAGCGATGAGGAATAATTGAGGAATTCGTACAGGGATTACTGGGAGGTGTCAAAGAGGTAGATGAATGTATTTATCGTTGAGAGGATGTGAGTGGAATTTATTTAGTTGATATTCTATATCATTTTTTAGATGATTTGTTTAAATATTGCAGTGATAGGAGACAAAAAAAGTTATAGTCAGACGTGTTTATTTGTGTCATGAGTTTATGAATATTCTTTGGAATTTGGGTTTTTGGTTTTGAATTTATTTCTATTGATGCAGATTTCTTTGGATTTTCTTCATAAAGATTGCAAGAGTTTGATTTATAAGATAAAGTTTGTTCTTTCTCATTTGATTAATTGACACTTTGTAAGTATTGTATTTAAGAAATTGGTTTTTATGAATTCATGGAAGAAAGAAATTAATGCAGAACTTATAGAAATTGGATTGATTCAATGAAAAAAAAATGAAGGAAACTCTCTTAGTATATTTTTTAATTCTTTGATCATTGTTATACTTCGCATTGTACAATTTATTATATATTTTCACACTAACGATTTGAATATTATTTTCTATGTAAATTTTACTTCTATACATTTTTTTTCCTTTCTTGTTTTTAAATTTCGATATATATTCTTTTATTTTGTCAATTTATAAATATTCTACTTTACTTGATGAGTATCAACGATTTATATAGACAAACGATTTGTATTTTATTGTTCTTTATTTAACAACCGAATAAAAATATGGGGCAAGGACGACGCGATTTGAAGTCAATGTGAATTTAAATGTGAAAAAGATAAAATAAATAAAATAGCAGAAGCATTTTGTAAAAGGATTTTGTTTTCGTTGCATTTTTTTTCGTTTATTTTGTGTATATAAATGGGGTCGTTCTTTTATTTTCTACCGTTTTTTTTTTACTACGTTTTAATTTCGCTGAATTTCACGTTCAAAGGGCAGAGGTGCAAATGAGAAGAATATGCAAGACGCAAAAGGATCTCTTTCTCGTCCGCTATTGCCCACCACTCGCCTCTTGTCCCACCATCACTGTCCCAACGTGCCAGTTAATTTAGGCGTAACCTATTTGAATATAAATTCAAACAGTACTGGAGACATTTTCAAGCATACGGAACACACAAAACCCTCCAAAGTGACGACGAAATAGCTTTTCGTCCTTGAATAAATTATATTCAAAGACTATTTTTTCTGATATTTTTTGGACAATTTATTACTCTAAATTGACTTTTAATCAATTGCTTTTATTTATTTATCTTCTTTCTATTTCCTTTATAATTTGTATTTGATCATCATTTACTTTTATTGTTATTTGATAACAGTTTTATTCTGTTTTAATTCTCTTCAATTTTTCTCTGTTAACATTTATTGTTTAAACAATCTTCAAAGAATTATTAATTGAGTATAATATTTACTTTCATTCCAAAACCTTTACGTGAATAATTCTGTTTATATTTTTGTAGAAAAGCGTTCGATGTACCAACAACAAATTGATTGGGTGCAATTTCACTTCACTACATTGATAAAAAAAGTCGATACAAGAAAATGATGGTTATCAAAAGGGAGTTCATTATATCTCATATGTATTCGTGAGCAAAATTTAAATAAATTTGTTTTCCTGTTTCGCTTTCACTAAATAAATATAAAACCGATGATGAATGTTTTTGCAATGAGAATTTTTTCAAAGATCTAAAAGATGAAAGAGTTATGAATATCATAAAAGGAAAATCTCATCAATCTCAATTGATCAAATTCCATAAGAAAAAAAAGCAAAATCAACCATTAACATTCCACAATAACGAACATTTAGAAATGGATTTGGTATAATTCCCATCCATAAAATATCAAGTCCAATTTTATTTAATCAATATAAGGAAATTGATAAATATTTTATATTTTTTCATAGAATTGAATTTTACTATGAAAAATTGGAAGATAAAATAAAATTCCAAACTCTTTTTTCCCAATTTTAATTTTTCATGTGAATCAAATCAGGAATTATTGTCTGACCACATCTAGTAGAATAACCCTATCAAAATTCATCACAAGTAATTTGTCAGTATTTTCCAATTATCATTAAATAAACTTTAAAATTAATCCTTATTAAAAAACCCTCTAAGAAATATATTTATGTATATATAAATATTTCTTGAAAACGAAGTGATACGTTAGTGAGGTAAATTTTTCGAGCCACTTCTCCGCGGTAAGGGTTGACACGTTTATCGGTACAAAATCGTGCCGTTCAATTTCACGGGCCATAGAATCCAACACCCTTCCACCCTACTCTTCTATACATCTACAATATAAATATATACACAAAAATATATATAACGTTTTTTTTTTTCCACCACCTTAATCTTTTCCCAGGCTCTTTCTTGACTGCGCCATACCTTTATACGTGAATATTCCAAGAAAACGTGAGATATCTATAATGCTGTGAAAAATATATACGCTCAGCAAGAATCGTTTCGTAAAGCTGCGCAACGTTGCAATATTTTTTTTTTCCACCCCTTCACTTTACCCGATACATATTTACCCTCAAATCATGACATTCATTTGCCAATAAAGCAAAAAATTTATATATTTGTGATATATTCATTATTGATAGAAGTAGAATTTTGTTTATTATTTTTTAATGAATATTTGATGTGACAATTTCTTAAAAATTATTTTCACTTTTTGTATTTATTATGCAACAGTTTTATCATTTCGAACAAAAGCAGAAGCAGTTCGTTAATTGGATCGAAAGAAAAAAAGTATCTTCAGAAGTAGAGAATTCTTATTTGTTAGTAAGGAATGTCGAAGATATTTTATTTATCGAATTTGAAAAGATTACAGATGAGTTCGAAAAGAATCCGGCATTGAATTCACAATCGAGAAATTCCATTTCTCATGAATATTCATGAATAAATAGACTCGTATTTTGCAGATTGAATATTTCTCCATCACAAATACAAAAAAAAAAGAAGTAATCACTCTAATTTCTCCTTCATTCCATTTTCTTTTTTCCCTCTATTTTTCTCATGAATTTTCAAATGTACTCATCATCTGCACAATTTCTCAATTCACAAATCAGATAAAATGAAAATTAAATATTCATACTTCAATTTATTCTCTCGACTTCTATTGAAAAACATTCATCATCCGAGAAACCAAACAACACTCACGATTTTTTTATCCCTGCAATGATAATCGGAAAAATTAATTTTCAATTAAAATGTTTGACAATTCTCCATCAATATTAATAAATGAAAAAAAAGAAAAAAAATAAATAAACAATACTTTACAAACCCTTGAAATTTATCATTGATAAAAGAAATTTGTCATTATCAAAAATACAAAACATAAATTTTTTTTCCCCAACCTACATCTCTATCTCTAAAATAAATAAATAAACTCAGTAGTGGTAGATGCAAGTAAAGGTCAGACGCTCGCGTTCATGCCCCACTTCCACCCTCTCACTCGTTTTCTTGCGGCTTAGACGGCTCAGAGTGATTTTCCTCAAGATCCAGGATGAACGAATTTTCTTTTCTTTTTAAACGAATCGACCCAACACATCCCTTATGCGGTATAGATATATAAATACTCTTTTGCACCCTTTCCTTCTTCGCTTCTCGCTTACTGGCCACTGGGATAGTGTGAAACTTTTATTTCTCCATTGGGCAAATATCCTTCGGGATAAAAGTAGCCCAAAGCGAGGAATTCCTTCAGAGGAACGCTATATATATATATATAAATATAAAGGGGATGAACGGGGGTGTAAGAAGTATGAAGAAGGGAATCGTGAGCACCACCCCCTTCAAACGAGTTCTCTCGGGTAAACAATTCTACGAGAATTCATATATATATATTTACTAAAACAAAGCAAGTTGGAAGATGACTTATTTTCATTTTTTTTTTTTAATAATAATATCTATTTTTTTTTAATTCACTTTCTCACTCATTTCATTCCATTCAACATTCATTCGTTGAAATGTCTGCAGAGTAAGAAAATTTATTTATGTATATTTATATATTTATTCTTTTGTTTTTATTCGATAATAAATTATTCAGTTCTCATTTGAAGTCTTCTAATTGAGAGAAAAGTTTTTGCCGAGCTTTCACAGCGATAAAGTGTATAACCACCATTCTCCACAATTCATTCTCTCATCTGTTTTCTCTCTTTATCTCATTCTCTCATCGTCTCTTATTCTATTCTCAGTCGCTCCAACACGACTTGATCCGTCGCCATGTTTTCTCGTCGACTTAATCCAAGTCCCGTTTTCTCTCCCTCTACTTTAATCCCTCTACCCAACCCCTTTTGTCTTCACCATCGTCTCGTGACTATCTTGTGAGAGTGAAACGACAAATGTTTTTTACCATTAACTGTACGGAAATCCAATTTAGTTGTACTTGAACTAATATACTCTATTTTCACTATCTACTGTTTCTCCCACCACTTTCACACATTCATTTTTACTTTCTACTTTATCATCATTACATAAATATCCAAATTTCATTTGTGAAATTATTTATTTGAATAAATATTTTGTTTTGCTTTTGTTTATATCTACTTAAGCCATTTTTATTTCCCAGCTGAGTTTTTATTTTTATTTCTCACACACGTCATTCATTCCATGTTCATTTGAGGGATGAACATGGTGAATAGTGTTGATAGAATGGGATTGGAGGACAATTCAGCCACTTTCTCGTAGTGAGAAGCGCTCAATATATTTTGGCATCGAACCATTTCACGATTCACTTAGCAAATTAAAAGCCTCCCCCTTTCATTCTACATTCCAATAAACCATCCACAATATCGTATTGAATTTCAATTTATATATGACAATATCTCTTTTATTATCCAAAAAAAGATTTCAATTTATTTATCGGTATATGGATTACTTGTTCATTCGCAATTCATCATATCATTTCATTGTCATTTATTTTATCATATTTGTCATTGTTTGATTATGTTAATTGTTTGATAAATCTTGTTCAACCTTGTCTGGATTCATATATGTGATATTTATGAATATAGAACTTGAAAGATTCTTCGAGTTCTCTATTTCATCTATTTTTTTTTTACTTTTTTTATAATCCAACCCCACAATCCCTACCACTTGAACCATCTTCATCTTCCCCTTGAGTCGTCTATTTCCGTAGGTATCATCCAAGAATTTCTCGATAAACTCTCATCCCTGCATTCCACTTTGTCCCACTCATGAAAAGTATTTCAAATATTTATTACAAGTTTTACTTGTAAACAAATATGATATAATCGTTAACTAATTTTACTTTATTGTAAATGTTACTTGAGATGATAATAGAAATATTCAGGATGAAATTTCTTGTAATAATTATTCAATTTTCCAAGTGATAAAGAGGTGGAAACAACTCAACCCTCTCCATTCTATTTTTGTTTTGTTTTCCAACCTGTGCAGGATATATTTTATTGAATATTTTGAATTTGCGAGTGGAACAATTTTGTAATAAACATTTTTCACATTTCAATTGCACTTTATCACAAGAGAGAATTTGGAGAATTTTATTGCTCACTCGATTGTTTTCAGCAAAGGATATTTTCCAAATTCGATACCACAGTGTTATTTTGATTATTCATTTTATAGAATACAATTCGTGACTTGATTGATCCAAAATGTGCGATGACATGGCCTCATTTTCAAAAGTATTTTTGTAATGACAATGAGGAATATGAAAATAGTCATTTTCCAGGAGTTTGTAGAAATTAAAATTAAATCTATTGAATATTGAAGTGTATTCACATTGATGTATTTAGCTCGTTTATATATACCCATAATGAGGTTCAACACAGTGATTATTATCAAAGTGAAGTGTTTTCTGTCGATCGCTAATAATGAATATTTTAAATGTTAAGTTTATTGATTATCAGTCAATAAATGCCCTATTTGATTAAGAAATTGAATTTCCTGCACATCTCATGATGGCATCAGTGACAATTCAAAAATGTACAAGTGAATATTTCATTTCTTTTCATTGGATTAAGTTGGAACCAACTGAGCTGTATGAACATCAACTTACGACTCTCAGTTGTCACTCCACTATTTTATTCAATTGTAATTTCATCAATTAATAGTTAGGATGTTAAAGTTTGTTGACTTTAATTTTCAATTTCGCTCATGTGTTCACAAAAATAGTCAATTCCTCAATCTTTCTCTTGAATTTATTGCAATTATTCAATTGAATCACGAGCTCTTCTCTTGATTGACAAAAATTGGGTTATAGATAAGTGTGAGCATGAGTAACTCATGAATATTCTCAATCTTTTAGTTTCTTAGATTCAATGAAGAAATAAATCCAGAATAATCGAAAATATAATTTGAAATTGAATTAAAAAAAATTGAACTTTCATACAAACCAAATTACAAAATTGAACAACAGTAAAAACAGTGATAAAATATCTTTTCCAATCATCCTATCAACGAAGCTCAATATGGAAATTTGAATCCAAGTTAAAACTGCCTGAAAAAAATATGTGATTTAATAAGAAGAGAATTGCAATCAAAGTTATGGCAATCTTTTAACTGAACAACTCGACCATTTCTCCAGATGTCAATAAATAAATAAACACTATCCTACAAAATGAATCTCAATCGTCTTAGAATCCCAAACATATCATAACAAATAATTGCCAACCCTGAAACAATTCCATAAAAATACTTGCCTGAAACATATTCTCACAGATAAATTATCAAAGATTACAGAAACAAAAGACAGATCCTATTTCCCTCTGAAATTCCACTTCACCATAATATCTGCTTTCACAAAATCTCTGTTTACACTAATTTTATTCATGCTCCCTTTTGAAATAACGCTGACTTTCAAGAACACTCCAACTACTTCATCATTTGTCAATATAAATCCGAGCTTCTACTTTTGCATTGAATGAGTATCGGATTAACTCGTTGGCCACTTGGTTTTTCTCACCGTCACTCTCTTTTCAGAGTTCAACCTAACCTTTCCAACATTCACTATATAAATATTCCCCCGACACTATTTCATTCTCTTCACCGCCCTTTTCTTCATCCCTTAGCCTTCTTCATTTCGAACTTTCGACACGACGTCTCTTTTCATTTCGTACCACGACAAAGGACCACGCGGCCCAAGGCGTAATCTAAAGTTCGAACACACCCTTCGTCTTCACTCCCTTCATCCTCTCAACCTACCCATAAAATATATATATATGCATATAAGAACTTGTGTGCCAAGAGGAAAACGAACCAGAAACCCAACGGGGGCAGAAGAAAAAAATTGTACAAAAAAAAAAAATAAAATAAAAAAAATGAAAGACGACGCAGAATCGAAATAATATTTCCACGACGTCGAACGAACGAGAATTCGACAGGAAGCCAGCAACTTTGTTCATGCTGTGTGCAATCCCCATCCCCACATTCAACTTGTACCGCTCCACAACCCCTCGTTTTTCCTACCCCTTCATCTCTTTTTTTTTGTTTTTGTTTCACTTTTTCATCTCACGTCGCAACTTCATTTTTTTTCCCCACCTTTTTTATTTGTTTATTATTTTTCCTTCTTTCATTCTCGCTTTATATTATTCTTATTTTATTATGTACACGCGTACAATGTCTGATGAATTTTTATGTCATCTCATTATTCATCTGAACGTGATATTATTTGAATAGTTTTAAATTTCTCTCATTCTATTGTGTATTTTTCATTGTAGAAACATTTCTTATATCAATTGATAATTGTATAAATAAAAGTGGATAAAAATCGCACATTTTTTTGCGCATTTTATATACATCATCGATCTATTCTCATGATCTGGTACTTGGACAAAGTATGCGAAGAATTTATCGACAATGATGTGAAAACACTGTGGATAAAATCGATTTATAATTTTTCGAATAAAAAAAGTAGTGAAAATAAAAAAAATCGAGATAAATTATTTTCATTATTATGAAAAATCGCAAAATGTAAATTTGCAGATAGAAAATACTGGGGGTAAATTATAGTCCTTCACCATTTATTATCTAATGTTTCGTTAACTTTATCTGTTTCGTTGTTTAATAGTAAATATAAAATGTGTTATGATTATGTTTCATGACAGTTAAACTGTTTCAAGATACGATGTATTTTGTAGTGTTATATTAGTGCACAAGTACGAAACGTATTTGTTCTCGAGAAATTAACCGTTATATGTTTCGCCAACCCTTAGATTAACCCTTATCGCACGACCCAGTTGGCCTGTCGGATTACCTGTCGCTCTCTCGTAACATCCCGTAGAAATCCCGTGGCTCACACAGATATATATCCTTCGGCGTTGATATCAGCATTGCAACGACATGTAGGTGGAACATTCTCCTGTATTAACAGAAAAGCAAAATACAAATAAACAATTTTATATATTTAATACTTTATTTCATTTAATTCAATTGTACAAATTTCCAAAAATATTTCAAATTCAATATTTAATAAAAAATAATGATCTCCATATCCTTATTTAATAATTGAAAGTATAAAATTATATTTAACGTATTGAATAATCTATAAACATTTCTAATGAAAAATCAATTACAATCAGACATTCAGACCTTTAACTAAATGTTTTCCACAAATATATTCGCAACTCATCAATCACACAAATCTAAAGTATATTTCCTGATATTCAATTAAATACTCTTAAATAATCACAGCCTAATTATTGAACTCCTGAATAAATATATTCCCAACCTAAATTCTGAAAAAAATATTCAATTCTCCTTCAAGCATCTGAAAAATGAAACCATAACATTTCTTATGAGTAAAACATCAACGAAAATATCATGAAAACATCAAAGCACAATTTAAAACAAACTCCAAAGAATTTCTCATACAACAGACAAATAAAATTGTCCTCTCAATATTTCACTGCAAATTGTCCCAATGAATGATCTAAAACGCAAATTACATAGTCCACTAGCGAGCAACATGAAAATCCCTTTGCTCTATACCACATATGAACTAAAATCGTGGACAAGATTGGTCATGCGGTTGAATGGTGGAAGTTAACGTCAATCGTGTTAGTGGGATTGATTCGATTTTGCCTTGGGTTTATATGGTGAAACAGAGAGAGGTAGTAATAGATAAAGCAAGAGAGATACAGAGATGGAGCTACGAGTAGTCGTGGACGTTGTTGGAGTGTAGAGAGCATACTGGAGTAGAGTAAGTGTTGTAGCATATAGTGGAACTGGTATAGTCGACATTCGCTGTCGACAGCAATATGTAATCCACTTTGGTCGCGCTGGGCGCACCACCGCATCACCCCTTGTTATACGAAGAGGAACCTCTCGCCATCAAGTTCCGTCCATGAGCTTATGTGCAACCGTTAACAGTCAATGCTGTACGCGTACTATGAACACTGCTGCAAGCATCGCTAGCGCGGTCATGGTTCAATTGATGTTCAGTAATAGCTCGGTCACTGAGGCCAACCTATCCACGACCTTTATCACTGGCCTCTTGGCAACTAAATCCCGTGAACCGTTTCCGCACCACGTCCACAATCGTCACAATGGCAATAAGGTCATGTGAAGCGTGAAGGCGCTCACATGGACAATGACAGCGTAACGAGTTCACTCTCAACTGATATTCACTGAGATATCATAGAGAGAGTGATGGTATTAGTGAAAAAATTATGCTCATTTACAGATGAAAATGATGGAATAAATTATTTAATTTGATTAGAACAAACAAAAGAGCGAAAGGAATTTTTTTATTATGATAATTGTGAATAGAAAGATTTGGATAAATAAATTCATTTGAATTAAATAAAATTTGTTGATCCTTTTAGATCATTTTGAAAGAGCAATTAGATTCAACTATAAAATTCTGAATATCCTAAATAATCTCACATCAAAATCAATATTTTGATGTTACTGTTAGAGAAGAAAAATGAAGTAAATAAAATCGGAGTGAAGGATAAAATATGAAATAGAGAAATAAAGTTGTTTATAAATTTAAAAAAGACAACAAAGTAATAACTTGAGGGATGGTGATCATTTGGCAATGATGACGACAACGACGACGACGACGACGATGAAACAGGGGACTATATCTGGCCGCATGACTTGTTAGTGTCCCGAGGCACGTAGAGCTGTTGGGCGTGACGTAACTGACTAACAACGCGGTAACACGCTCGAGTAATCCGTTTCTACTATCGCCCTCTGTGTTGTGTAGCATAGGATTGTGTTATATAGCTGTAGGTGGTAAAGGTGGTGTTGGAGTTGGCTCTGTGTAGAATCGGCTCGTGGGTTATTACATGGCCGCGTGACTGCCCGCTTGTGCCTGCATCACAGCAGAGTCCAAACTTCATTTTCGTACACAATAGTAACATTGCATAATTAGTTCGAGTGCCGTCCTGACTATCTCATTCATTGTAATATAGTTTTGGGGGAATAGTAAATTTGAAATAAAAGATATATTTTTTTTCAACCCTCCTATTCAACATTTCATACCTCCATTGTTCAATATAATTAATTTGTTTTGTTAATTCTGTTTCACGTTGAATTGATGCAATAACTTTTGCAACTTATCATCATAATTATTTTATCTTGATATGATAAAGTTTATTTTCATTCAATTATGAATAATTCTTTGTATTTTTTTTTAATTTACTGAAAGAATATTATGAAATTCTTTATGTTGATTCTGTTGATGAGAATTCATTTCATTTATATTGAATTTTATTCTCTCATTCATTTCACAGTCAAGAAATAATATATTGTTGATAAAGTATAAATTTATATTGTGTTTTAATAATGTAAGAAATGTGATTTGAGAATTTATTTCATAATACAAAAATGGATTTGAAATGTACGAACTTTCATATAAAATTAAATTAATTAATAATTGTAAGAACTATGATTGCAATGAAATTCTATTCTTAATGATAAATAGCAGAAATATTTGCCTAATTTTCTTTTATTAATATTCAAAGCGTTGAAATATTTAATTAGACGAGTGAATGGTTTGACTTCACAATTTTATGGATGCATTTGAATTGAAATAACGAAGAATTTGAATAATCTAAATAGCATCACATAAATAACACAAACAATTTTATATTATTATTTTGCATTGATTAATAAATAACAAAAAAATAATAAGTTATATAATAGAAATAACAAACTAAATATTCAACTCTACCACAAATCTCAATCTCCCTTTTTTTTATCCCCCTAATCAATTCCACCCCATCACAAATACACTTCACTGATAAAAGCACTCAAATTGCCTAAAATCCAACAACCCAAAGTGGTGAAATCACAACGTAATTAATCGTTAATGTTATCCAACCTCATTCCACCCTTTCACAATTTCGTCATACAAAAAATAAAATAAAAGCAAAATAAAACCCATAAAAAATCACATCAGACCTACAAAAAATAAATATCCAACTTTAACAACTCCACATTTAACAACTCAAGTTAAAATAAAACCAATGTCAAGCCAAAGAAAAAAAGTAAAGATATTATTAATCCAAAATAAAAATTAAGTAACTCACTGAGACACACACATTCTCCATAGGAAATTTAATATAACATAAAAGCTTTTCGCCATTCTGGCGTATGGGTGATGATGAAGGGACGGCCACGTGAATATATCGCAAAAGTGGGCGATGTGAAGAGAGGACTAAGGGGAATTGATATAGCTATACATAAACGCACAAATATATACATATATCCATACCAAAAATAGATGAGAGAGTAGAAGAGAGAAAGCAAGTAGAAGTGGAAGAGAAAGACTTCAGGGTTTGCTTTAACGCTGTGCAATTTAATATGCTGATGTGCTTCAACGTAAATACCGTAGGTTCAGCTACGTGAAATTCATGTTTCCTAAAATTCCGTTCTATAAAGTCCAGAGGATCGTTGGGGAATAGCGCACGACGATGAAGAGTATACACGAAAAAAAAAAGAAGTAAAAAAAAAAATGAGAACGCGCAGTACTGAACCATCTCTAACCTAAAAATTCTTCTCTTCATCATCAAACTTTTTTTTGCACAAGCATTCAGGCGGAACGGAAAATTAATTTTGTGGATGGCTAATTCACCCTCATATTTTATATCAAGAACATAATTACAACGAATATAAATATCTGTGCGTGTATTGTAGCAAAATAATCCAAGAAATTTCATTCTATTTTTTTCCATCACTTCTACGTCTTATTTCTAAATTATTATTGCGTGACAAACATTCGAATACTTATTTGTATTATTATTTTTTTTTTTCCACCCCCTTATTGTGCTGATTAATCTCTATAATTGGGTGGATCGTTAGGCAGCCATTGAGAAGGGCAATAGAATGAGAGAGTCCTTGAATTTAATGACGATAGTGTCATTAGTGTTCAATTCAAGTTGGATAAAATAATATGTTGAGTGTATTAGTTTTGAGGGTGAAGCAAAGTATGTTTATGGTTTGTTATAGAAATGGATGTTTCACAATCAGGCTAAATCATTTTGTAATATAAAAATGACGAGTGTAGAATTGAAGATAATATAAATTTTGTTGTATGTCTCATCGTTATATAATAGCATTGGATGACATGGTCCAACTTTAATAACTTTATGAAATTTATCTATGGGGTGTCAAAGTTTCTTGTTATCCTACTATATAAACTGGATAATATAACGTAAATTTCTACTGTATTAAACTCGAGTGAATGTACACACGTGCTCGATGTCACGTATGCTCTTGCAGAGATTGTTACGCATGATGAATTATTTGTGTAGGTGTACAATTTGAAATTTTGTATATATATTTAGATAGATTATCACATGTGTATTTAGTTTAGTTGTAAACTCTGATATAGTTTTGTTGGATGATGTGTCATAGATATTTTATGAATAGAAAAAGAAAGTCATGGAAATGCATTCATGGTTGAACCAGTTTGTGAGGTTAAATGTTCTGACAGATTAGTAATGCATATTTTGATACCTTCATTAGATAATTCATGGAAATTTTAAATATTTTGAATTCTTATGGCTAAAGATAAGAAAAGTGTTGAAGGATTTGGATAAGAAAGAATAAAGAACAACCATAACCTCTAAAATAATTTCTAAAAAAAACATAACCTCAACTCATAAATAATTCAATCAATGAAAATCCAAACAATTTATTCATGAACAAAAATCGATTCATAATTAAATAGTTAATGAAATCTTAATTATTTGAATTCATCAGTTCGAATTATAACTGCACATGCAAATGAAATATTTCATTAAAATGTTTGTCCAGATATTTGTGTATAAATATAAATTCATCTGATTCAAACCACTTCACAACATTCATCAAACTGTTTCTCATGTATTATATAATATAACATTGGAACTATATACACAGAGAATCCCTCTGATGTACCATCACCACCAAACTAACATTACTCCTTCATTCAATCCTGTCCGCTCTCAGTGGCGTCTACGGGTCTCACCATTTGGTACGCGCGCGCATCACCCGGAAAGCCGCACGACCAGAGACAACATTATGAAATTATCGTGCTTTCACATCGGCCTTGTGGACTCATTACGGCAAACCGTAATTAGAGTGAGTACATATACGCGAGAAAAGAGCCAAGAGTCTAAATTGCAATAGATATATAGTAAAAGGATGTTACTATAAAAAGAAGAGTAGAAAAGCCATGAAAATTGTCTTGTCCATTATTTTTACTGTTAAAATTTTATCTTTCATTGTCCTTACTTTCTTTGTTTTTTTTTCTCTCTTCAAGCTTTTGTAGAAGGTCCTTTGATATTCGATAAATCAATTGTGAACAATACTAACAATGTTTAAATGTATGTGAGGGTGACTTTAACGTGTGGACAAAGACCCCAAGGGGTGGCTTTTGATTGAATTACTAAATCGTCTCTCGATTTATTATTTTTATGGTTAATTTTTTTCCTCTTTTCTCTTGATTTTCTTTACTTCACTCTGGCTTTTTTTTCTCTCTTTCATGTAAGACCATAGGACTCCACTTAGAACACCCTCAATCATCCCTTAATTGTAACCATACATATGAAAGTGTGTGGGAAAAAGGTACTTGAATGGAGAAACTCTCAATCGGAATAAGAGTAAACAGCAGTCAAAAAAAAAGGTAAATAACAGGGGGGAAAAAAATAAATTGAGGGTGAAATAACTGCTGATGCTTTGCGACATTTTTCTCTTTATTTTGTGTCGTGAGAAAGATTCGTGGGTGACGACTTATCGAGATTTCAAGTGGAAGAAAAAAAAATAGAAGAAATTTGTGATGGTGGTGAGAGAGTTCATTTCTTCCAATTATTTTTATTTCAACTTCTTTTTTTTTTTAAGGGAGAGTTTAACGAACGAATAAAATGCGGGTTGTAATTTTCAAATCCTGTACTGGTTCCAGTGTGTAAAGGTTCATCCTCAGGTTTATTTCATTTATTTGTATTTATTTTATTTCACTATTTCTTTCTTTTATTTATTTTCATTTTATTTTGTGCCTTTTTTTTTTTTGGTAAAGAAATGGGGATGGGTTACAAGAAACTTGGAATTTTTTCTTCTTTAAATTGCATTTGGCCACTCGTTTCGTAACTCCCATCCCTATCACTACCACTATCACAGCCACTCTTCACTTTCTCCACTGAATTTCTACTCACAATTTTTCTCTCTTTTCCCACTACTTTATTTTTCTATTTTTGTATTTTATTTGTCTTTCCTTTTCTTTTTTTTAAACTTGTTCTGGGGAGAACTCGTTTACCAGCGACCACTCTTGCAGCTCCATCTGTCTAATTCTTGCTGTTAATTTCAGGAATAGTCTGCAGAAGAGATCTAGACACAATTTCAGTACATAAAAAAAGTTTTCAAAAAGGATTTTAATGTTGATATGAATGAAAATTCATGTTGGTTGAAAATTTTGAAAGATAAATAATTAAAATATTTTTAATTGTTAATAAATTAAATTTTTAAAGAAAGAATAATTATTTCTGTCTTTCTTAAAAGTTCATTGAATATTCACAAAATTATTTCAAGTAAAATTATTCATTCCTATCTGCTTGAATAATTACTATAAATTATAAAAATATTATAAATTATTTTTCCACACTGAACAATTAACTTAAACGATCTCCCTCAAATAAATAAACAAATCTTCCACAAAATAAAATCAACGAACCAACTTCAATATTCCAAAACTAAACAAAAATAATAAGTCGAATAAATTTCATCTTTGTCTCCATGTCAAAACTACTTTACAACTTTTCATAAAACAAAGTTTCATATTCCAACGAAACATATGCAAGAAAAAATCATAAACTAATAAACAAAACTATCTAAACTAATTAATTCAATGCAACACAGAAAAAAAAATTTAAATAAAAACCACTCAGCTATTCTATGCTGCATTTTCATTTTCACTAATAATAAAAATCACTGTCATTGTCCTTGTAGTAAAGCAACGAGTTAAAAAATAAAAATAACAAAGCTAAAAATTAAAAAAACAAACAAACAAAAAATAGAAATAAAGAAAAAAAAATGAGCGAGGTTGATGGGAGGTGGAATACTGGCATTTTTCCACGAGAATTGGCGTGCACAGTGAGAGTGCGGGTGGGAAGTTGGGCAATATAACTCGAGAAGCCAAACTCATTTGTGGCGGCGCATTGCGTGCAGTAAAATACACACGAGTTTTGCTCAGAAAAGGAATAAAGGTGTGTTCACAATAGCAATGTATAGAATTATTAACATTTTTTTTTGTAACTTTCCTACTCTCATTAGAATTTAATTTGCCAATATATCAATGCAATGATCCAGTATTAAAAACAAATACTGCAAATATATTGATCATATTATTTCATTGATTAATAATATAGCGAATATAGAGTCGAATTGAAATTAATTACCACTTCAATTCATGGGAACATCAATTGCCGTTTGGTAATTAAATTAAATCAACCATCAATGAGACAACGTATATATATCCATTCAATTCGATAATTTAATACGATGAGTGTGTTAAATCAACTGAAGAAACCCCACTTGTATATTATCATCCCCCATAATAAATTCACATTCACGTTCACAAAATTCCTCATCAATTGAAAAAAAACCTTGCGATAATAATCCCAAATTTATTCCAATTGTCAAACCCAAAACTCTGCTCAATATCAAATTTTCTCTTCAACTATTTCAACTCTCCACTCAATTTTTCATTCTACCATAAATTACCATCCAATAAAATCCAAAAAAAAAATCCTCAACGACCCTAAACGTCCACGTAATCACATCCAAATTAAAGTCATGCAATATCCCACCCCCAATGCCTTCCACCACAATTTTTCCCACCGCAAATAAATTCACATAGTCCTAAAACAAAACTGCAATCAAGTGAGTTATAATGAAAACCCACAACATATTATACACATTCAAGCTATTTTCCAATGTACTATTTAGACATTTTGGTTATATAGTTTCTGTAAAGTTTTCCAATTTGATGCAATTAGTCGATGGTTGGTGGGGTGCGGCAATAGAGAGTTCTCCAGATAGTAATACACATGTAGGTCGGGTCAAGTCTCGTGTGGCTAGCCATATCCTAATGATTTGCAACACGCGACACATTTCTACGAGTTCTCTATCTCTGCCATTTTTTTTCCTCATTATTTCATTTTCTTTCTCTTACTCCACCATCCCTTGCTATAATTTTAATTATGGCTAATTCTCCTTCATATTTTCTTTTATTTTATCTTCATTCACTTTTACAATTCACAGACTTGTTCAACAACAGACTTGAAATAATTAATAATTACTGGTGTAAATGTTATTCATAGATGTCATATCGTGATATTATATATGTCAAATGTCACAAGAGTAATCGATTGGAGATATATAATACTGTGGTAGGACATAAATGCTGTATATAGAATGGAGAATGCATGGAAACGCGAAGACACTGTGTATTGGTGCATACAGTTAGCATTGGATGGTTTGTTCCGGTATGTCGAACGCTCCGAGCTCGTTTCGCTTACCGAGTACACAAATTCCTATCATAGGTCAAACTCTGTATAGTTTATAACAGTATATATATTTGTATATCGATATGTAATAGTCTGTCTGCAGTCTACGTGTGTGCATGAATGTATTTGTACAGTGATTGGCAAAAGGAGTTGAGTCACGAGATAACCTCAAAACTTTAGTGATAAATTCAATCATCTTTGTTAAACTCATTGGACAATGTGTTGTTATTGTTGAAGAAATTTTAAAAAATAATGAGAAGATTGAGAGAGTTTTGAAATTTTGGGGATGATTTTAAATGTTGAAAAAGTAAAAAATATTTTGTATTTTTGGATTTGGTAAATGTGACAGCATTTTTTTTTTATTTTTGTTTTCATTATGACTCTTTTATAAAATATTTTAGTAGATAATATTTTTAACACAGAAAAATTTTTCAAGCTGTTAAGAAAATGTTATTTTATCTCAAATTTGTCTTGTGATTTCTCAATGAAATTTGATTAAAGCAGGCGCCAAATTAATTAATGTTATCGGATAATTATTTAATGATAAAAATCAAATTGTAGTGTTCACGACATCCAACCACACTCACACCCACACATGTTCACCTTCGCTAAATTGTGTCACACACTATGCACGTAATACATTCTGCAAATTATAAATTAGACCGCAAACGAAAAAGATGAAAAAAAAAAACACTGACAAAATAAAAAAACAAGCTGAGCTCGCACGATATCTAATACATATATGTATGCATATTTTTTTTTGTCGTCTACTCTCTGTATATCTCTTCGTTTCGTTCTGCGATAAGAATAACATCCTGCTACGCATAAATATACCCAGTGTGTCTCCAAAAAAAAGGAATATACATGCGAGCATAATTATAATTAAAGAAATGAAAGAAAAAAAAGTGAGAAAAAAAAAACCTAAACAAAGTTTTCTTTCTTAATTATAAAATTTTATTTCTTCTTCGTTTTATTATTTTCTCTATTTTATTTTTCATATTCTCCTTGTTTCATACAACTTATTATTTCTTTTGACAATTTAATTTTTTTAATCACAACCATTTAATTTTACAGAGTCTGAAGCAAGTTGGGAGGAATGGTGGACATACGATGGTATTTCTGGTGAGTTTATAATTATTTTTCACACTTCATAATCACTAATCAATATCATTTCTCTATAATTAAATAATTAAATCATCAAACTAAATAAATTCAGAATAATATCAAAAATATAGCGAAAAAATTAACGGTCAATATTGCAATAATAATTTTCCACAACAAAATTATAATAAAGAAATTCAAAAATTCAATATCCACATGATGATCAATATTTTTCTATGCAAACTACTTTTCCCCATAAATATATTTTCAATAGTTCATACAAAATTAATTTCACAGTATTTTTTTTTTCATTTTCTTTTTCTTTTTTTTTCCATTCAAATCTTCCACTTATCCAACGAATTTTTATCGCTCGCTTTAGAAACACCCGGTACAAAGTATGAAGTGAACCTATAAGAGTGAGGATATTATGGATAAGAAAAAGGATACAAATACACGAACAGGTTGGTCGAGTTACCTTGAACAAAACTTATTACCTTGGGCTTTTCGACACGCTACGCAAAAGCACCAAGTCAGTAAGGGATAGAAAACGAAAAAAACAAAAAAGGTAAAGAGACGCCGCGCCATAGAAACTAAAGTGGTTGGATTTTTAGGGTCCAACAGCCGAGTTTCATATTGCTAACAGATGGTCCATCCCTGTGTGTTTTACAACCAATAAGTCTGTGAACATCGGTTTTCACAGCAAACCCATAGGTAAAATTCAACCCCATCCTCCCCCAAATCCATTTATTTGTATAATTTTTATCTGTCATCAAACTCATATTACAAATTCTCAAAAATCAAAAGCAAATAAACTTAATATCATCCCCCCCAAAAAAGAAACTCAAAACAACCAATGACAATAAATTAATTTGCCACTACTAAAAATAAAAAATAAAAAGAATAAAATATATCAAGTCCATTGCAAATAAATGAATATAAAATAAAAAATAATCCACCATTGCTGTACAATCACATCGCAGTGGGACTTTGTTAGGTGGCTTATTTTGAACGCAAGTAGTGCAAACCCGAGTTGAGTCAGCCCCGTTGAGTATATATACATACCTAGTATGTTTATATTATATATATATATATACATATACATTCGTATATATAAAGGAAACTCTGCCTCCCTCCCACTGGGAATTAAGAAAGCGGAATAAACATGCAAATGCAAAAAACCCCGGGCCCACTTTCCATCTTTATCACTTCGCGCTGAATACAAGTGTGCCAACTTAAAACCACCGCAGGGAATTGAGTGTACACTTTTTTACAAATGAAAAATGTATATATATATATATACATACACACATACATATATAGAGGAATAAATATAAAAAATATATACAATGAGAAAAAAAATAAGACAAAATTTCATTTTTTTTCTTTTCATTTTTTTTTTTTGAAGCACTGATAGCACTTGGAATAGCCAATTCCACTCTACTGCTTTAACGATTGAGATCCTTAAACTTATATTTATATATATGTATATTTAATATTACAGTGTGGATTGGTCTGGTTGTGGCAATTAAAGTTTCACTGAGCGAGTTGAGGTGAATGCGCGACTGAGCTTAATTTTTTTTTCTCTTCCCCACCTCTACTTTTATACATTCTTTTTTAATTTTTTTTTCTTAAATCTTCTTCTTTTCCCATCCCACCTAGATTCTTCATCTTTTTCTTTTTCTCATCTCATCCACGAGAAATTTTTTACCGTGAAGTAAATGAGTTATGAATAATATAACTCATTTATCCTCTCTTTGCAATTCTATGAAATTTTCAAAGGTTCCTCCCGTTATATTACTAATAAATAAATTTATATTAAATAAAAATTAATCATATTACTTTTAATCATCAATTCTTTGTGTATTTCTCTTCTTCTTTTTTCTAATTTTTATATTAAAAGACACATTAAAAATTATATCTAAACTGATTTGTCACAAATGAATTAACAAAAGTGTAATCCAATATTGAATATAAAAAAAAAATGGTTGGGAGAATTATTAATGCAACAGGCTTATAATCCGTCTCTTCATCTTCACCCTTCAATTAAATATATATATATATATATATTTATCGTTATCGAATTAATTCATTCGTCGGAAAATATTCACAGTGGCGTTGATGTCTGGTTAGTTATATCCGGTTGTACGTAACGAGGTATGACGAGATGGTGCAGCAGAAATGATTAAGACTGAGAGGAATGAGGAAAGGAAAATGTTGAGGGGGTTAAAGCAAGAGGTGGATGATGATGAAAAGACAAAGTAGAGTTGGGCTGTGAGATAGAGGAATGAAGAAAGGGTTTGGAGCTGATGTGATAACGCGCGAGCACAGATTAAATGAAATTATTTAAATGGTGTAATTTAACATGTTGGTCTACTGGACGGAATATTCTGTTGTACATTTATTTCTTTTTCGCATGTCTCTCGCTCAGTTTCTCCTCTCACTTTCAGGTGGTGAACATATGCATGTATGCATAGAATATGCTTCTGTGAAAAGCGACAGGGGTGAAGAGTAAAGGGAAATTTACAGGGGCTTGACGGCTCGCGATGCTTTTGCTTCACATTCCGACATGGGTACGCATATATTATCCTATGGGCGCGACGTTGAGTTGAGCAAATATCACGACATGCATACTAGTTGTATTTACTCTATGAATTCAGTGAAATAATTTATAAAATCAGTCACCAGCGCGCTGGGATTTTATGTGTGGTTTGGTATATGAATGTCATCATGTGAAATATGCAACGGCGAATTTAGTTTGGTTTTCTTGGGGTCTATTTTCGTCGAGATTTTCTTTTTTCTTTTGTTTCTTTTTTTTTTTCTTTGCAATTTATCTGGGGTAAATGTGAAATTAAGTTAGAAAATTAATTGAGTAATTCTGAATTATCTAAATGAAATATTTTCATTTTTTAATTGATAATTCTTTGGTTATAATAATTTGATGAATTGTTGGATGATTGAAAAAGCTAAAAATAAAATAGGAAAATTGTGATTTTTATTGTATAGACAATTTTTCAGTTATATATTTTAGGATTTACCACTAAATTTAGAAAACTCATTTCACTCGTTGCACAAAATCGAAGTGGATAATAAAAAATCAGTGAATGAATGTATAACTGTCACATTTTTCTAAAATTATCTTGGAAACAAAAATAAATTTGACGTGACAATTAATAATTTCATCGATATCAAATTACTGTCTGTCAATTTAAAAATTCGTCTTTCTCAACTATTTCCAAATATTTCGTCTAATATTATCCACAGACATATTGACAGACTAATAATTCAATTATCCAAACACACAAAAGCCACCTAAAATATCTCCTGTTTATTTGCCAACACCATTACAACAACATAAACAAAAATGTTCATATCTATTTATTAAAGTTAAATCAACGTCATGTCCAGTTCATTGAAACTTCAATCCACAATTCCAAACAATGAACCTAACCTCTAAAATACTCCTAAAGCCCTGATAACATATAATGCACAAAACCAGACTGGAAAATTCTTGAAAATAATATCTCCTATTGTTATATCCATCATCCGACAAAAGCTGAAATAAATTCAAAAGCTTACGTTAACAAAATCTCCATAAAACCCAACCATGATGATGTGTTTTGTTGCAATATAACGGATTCAGCGCATTACGCACGACTATACAAAAGCAATTACCTTACTTAATTAACGAATTTACAGAGAGCTACAACATCGCGAATATCGGAACGTGTAAATCCGCGGCAGTGGGACACAACACGAAACAGAATGAACGAGAAATACATATACAATATATTGTTATATACAATGTGTGGGTGCAGTGTTGATGGGTGGAGGGTTATCGTTATCGTAGCCGATAACAAGGTGATCCGCAACATGCAACACGAATTGCATTTCGAAATTCGATTGAACACCCGGGCATATTTTTTTCACGACCCCCTGTCTCTTCACCCCATTCTCATTCCCATTCTTCATCCCCCTTTCCTCTATACTGGCATCCACAATTTCAAACAATCGACGAATTTACCCGTGCGAAATGCATTCCAGATGAGCTTCCCATCATTTCCCTTCAACCCCCTCCCTTAAATTCATTTTGTATATACACACGAACGATGGCTACATCCGTGTCCAACTGCCTCGTCATTAGCGCGTTACAATTAATTATTTTGAAAATCCATGCTCACATATACCAACTGCGTATGATAACGATTCTGCCATTCATGTTCTTGTTTAGTTTTTTTTTTTTTCATTCTTTCCTCTTCATTCCCTTTTTTGACATTAATGTTTGACTACATCACTTTCATCCGAATTAATTAATGATAATTTTACACGTTCCTTTTTATCACTCGACTTCACAATGTAATTGATCAGTTTTTTGTTAGTTTTTTTTTCCGGCCGATATTTTAAGTTTCATTTAAATTGGATACTTTATGTGTTGTATTTAATTCACAGATAAAATTCGAATATTCAAATACTGTACAAAATTTCAATTTACATTCGAATTTAAAATAAAACACATTTAATTTTTTATTCAGTTGATAATTAATCTTTAAAATAGCAATTGCTACCTAATTTAACTCTCAATTCATAAAATCACACAATACTTGTCACATAAATATTTTAATAGTCGCTAATTAAAAATATTCTGATTAAAAAAAAAATACTTCCAAATAATTGAACTTGTCTATAGTAAAATATTATTTTTATTTCCATCCCTAATTTACCTTCAACACAAAAAAAAATCTCTCTTCACAACTTCAATCCTCACGACACCACAATAACAAATCACAAGACAAAAAGCACATTTTTCACAATAACAAATCCCTAACACCACTACTAAAAATGAAAAAGAAGAGAATATAAGAAAAAAAAAAAACCTCATCATTTTATCAAGGGGAAAAAAATCATTCAAAAGAAAAGAAAAATCCTTCGAATTTTTTTTTCTTCTTTTCATTTCCTACCATCATTAACAGATAATATTAACGATGGATTTTCACAACCCAAATGACAACCGATAAAATTGTCGTCACCCAATATATATACCTTCATATATATATATTAAAAAAGGGGATGATGATCGTGAGCAGGAAGTGGCGTGAATAAGGGTGGTGATAGTTTGAGGGAATGAGGAAGTGCGCGAGGTCGATTTGCGGGAGGCGTTAAACGGGCCATGGATTAGTGTCGGGCACAATGATCCTCGCTCGACGTCGTTAAGGCTGTCGCGAAGCTTCGAATTAATTATCGTTGTCCAATTAATCAGCGTCGGTAAAATATATATATGTATATATATATATATATATATATATATACCAGTTTATATATAAGAGATGGGGTAAGATAAGATAAGATGAGATATATGGAAGAGCATCGGAAGTAGAAGATGAAGATGGAGGATATTCTGTACAGAGAATTGGATAAGGGCGTTTACCCTTCCTAAAATTCTATAGGTATATACATATATATATATTTTGTTGATATATATATCCAGTTGATGCGCCAATCCGCTTTCATTGTGGCTAAAGACGAGGATACTTGAGATATTTCGATAACAATATGCCATATTAGAACTATGAGTAGAGCTTTCGATATAAGCGACACTACAAACCACCACAAACCACTACTATTACAATCCATATTCCTTCAAGTTGCATTTCCAATTTCTGTGCATTCTCAGTTTGTAGATAATGAAATTTAGATGGTTAATGGAATGATAGGACAATGCTGACCTTTGGATGATTCTCTACAGCAATTTAGTAAAATAGAAGAGGAATTAATGAATTGAAATAAAGTAAAATTAATAAAGTTTTGTAAATATTGACTTTACAAATGATACAATTAAGTTTTTTTGGGGATGATTTTATATTCTAGTTATATTTCATTTTAGTTATTATATTTGAATTGTTGGATGAATTTTAATTGATTGAACAATCGAAATGAACTTCAAAACTTTTAAATAATGAATCAAAATAGTTAATTCATTCATAAAAGATCAACAAGTCACATAATAAATCTCTATTTATAAAGTATTTATTAATAATTAAAATATCACCGACTAATATTAATTAATTTTACCCACATCAACTTCAGTCATTCACAGAAATAATTAAATATCATTATTCGAGGGATGATTAATTGAACATTGATGAAGACAATGAAGAAATTGTACTTCATTTAAAAGCATTTCAACATAATTAATATTACAAACACAATATAATTTTTCATTACTATCAGTTTAATTTTCAAAGTGCACCTGAGATGTCACAAAAAACTGTAATTTAAATCAACCAAAGTCAGCACTTAAATATTCTCTTTGAATGCAGTTTATTAATAGTATATTGTGCAACTAGTGCGATAAGTTGTCGATTGCTCACGAGAGCGAAGTTGAACGCACGAGCGAAGCGAGTGCGTTCATTCGCTCGAG